>JAODXP020004998.1:45000-46064 GCA_027497455.2 Sardinella longiceps | reverse complement strand
AAGATGCTTGTGACATCTACAAAATGATTTCAAATGTTTGATAGGTCAAAAGCTAGTGCAAAAATACAAACAAACAGACAATGATTCTAACCAACATAATCACATTTATGCATCATCTCAGAAAACGGATGCCAACCAACCTCTCCGGAGCCACATACCACAACCAGCCTTCTTTCCTCCCAGAGGCCCCATGATGTGATGATCACTTCCTAAATGATTACCTCCACCCAATGAACTCTAATGCCACCCAACTATTGACTCCATCCCCTGACTCTTCTACCCCATTGACTGCCCCAAAAAGTTTTTTCTTACCACCTAGTAACTGTATTCTGTATTCATGCTGTTACTCAGTGTTAAACATGGCCAATCTATGTATCAGGCTACCGACTGTACAGACACTTCACTAGGCCCCCAGAAGGTGGGTTGAGCCCATGAGGCGTGGATCTGCCCAAGGATTCTTCCAAACAAATAATTATTAGTAAGGAAAGGGAAAGTACAGTCTGTAAAGCACCGCAAGACAATGTATTGTAGTTAAGCGCTCTACAAAAAAAAATTTAATTGAATTGAATACACATGCAGGGTTTTAACATTTTTCTACACTATATTCCCTAATACTAATAACGATTGAAGGTGAAAATAAAGCAATAAAATTGTGGGGAAATGCTCTGTGTGTTCTGGGAGAAGGATTGTAAGTTTCTCTCAATATACTCAACAGACAGGAGAGCTAACGTTACTGTTTTGATTTTTCTTTTTGTTCGTGGAGGGAGGGAGGGGGGTCTTACATACCTGGAGGCACAGACTGTACCTAAGAGAATCTATAACACCCTCACTTGACCAGTCACTGTGGATGCCAAATGCCAAAGCCAATGCCAAAAGCACTTGATGGTGTAAATACAAGGCTACTAACGTTAATTACCTACTGCAAACAGTTTGACTTGGAGTTAGCAACTCTTGCTAGGTAGCAGAGCCTCTGACGTTAGCCACTAGCCTATAGCCTAGAAACTTTTTCACGCAACTAACATTTATACTCGGTCAATCTCTGTCTAATACAACTCTTACACAGG
>JAODXP020004998.1:27500-32500 GCA_027497455.2 Sardinella longiceps | reverse complement strand
GTTCTACTTGAACCAGAACTTTTTTGGAACGAGTTGGAGTATGGCCTTGCCCTTTGACCTCACTGAGGGAAAAATGCAGACCAAGGTCCAGCTTTATCATAGGCTGATAAAATGTATATTATGATGTAGGGCATGCTGACTGAAATGATTTCTGTTTGCTCCCATTGAATGGTATTATGGTTCTCTATCCTGGTCAGTATTTAGTGATCTTTGGTGGTGGGGTTGGACGTGGAGGAGGAGGCATCATATTACTGTACGTTCACACCAAGAGCTACTAAAGCTGTAAAATCACTGGAAGTCATTTTCTTTCTATGGGCAAGATCTACCAGCTGTGAAATTTGTTAAAGCTTAGAAACGGTCTTATGCAAATTAGCTATGACGTGTTTCAGCTGTAAAATCTAAATGCTGTGCTGTTACAGTAATGGCATGACAATAGGAAGATTTGGGCGAACATAGACAATTTAGCAGCTGCTTTTTTGAGCTACAAAAGCGATTTAGTATTGGTGTGAACGTACATTTAGAACCACTTTGCCCAGCTCCCATGTCTATCTGTGGGCAGTATCTGCGGTGGATTCAGATTTGCTAACACAGGCGAACGTTCGCAAACATAGGCAAACAGTTTTTAAAGCCTTGGGAGCTCTTTCTGACAGATGCAAGAGATATGCACCTCAAATGAAAATAAATCCTTAAGGAGCATTAAATATTGTTGGCATGTCTCACAGCAACTTTGTCTCACATTAATAGCCTCCTACAAGTAATTCCTACTCAGTTTGCCATTTTCGTTTACAGTTTAAAACAAACTTTAGAACATTAAAGAAAATAGTTCAAATTCCATTGTTTATTGCGAGCAAGTTTGCAGTGAGCATTCGTTTATATATTTGAATATATCTGAATTCTGAATTCATGATTCAGGGCAAGGAGGGGTGGAGGAGGTGGTGTAGATGCTGGTGATGATGGAAGCATCATATTGGGACTTCCAGTTTTCTTTGTCCCTCTGACAGGGACTGATGAATGGAAGCATTGGTGGGCCACGGGCAGCCTGTGGGCACAGACAAATGAGGGGAGGACCCCAACAACCGCCCATGAGTGTGTGTGTGTGTGTGTGTGTGTGTGTGTGTGTGTGTGTGAGTGTGTGTGTGTGTGTTTGGCGAACCGTCCGTCCAGTAGTCAATTGGTGGCAGCTAATTTGTCTTGTGCTTGAATACATCAGCGTGACTGGCAAGCATGTAAGTGGAGGCAAGGAGCAAGGAGAGAGAGAGAGAGAGAGAGAGAGAGAGAGAGAGAGAGAGAGAGAGAGAGAGAGAAAGAGGAGGAGGAGGAGGATGAGAAAGGGAGGGAAAGAATCAGGATGCACAGAACCTAATGGAGCCACAGAAAGAGAAATGAACTGGAGAAGAAAGAAAGTATGAGGAGAAAAAAATGAGAGAGAGAGATGGAGAGAGAGAGATAAAGAGAGAGAATTAAGATGGAGATGGAGAGAAGAAGTTAGAAAGGAAAAGTATGAAGAGTGAGCAAGGGAGGCAATGAGTACGTGAAAGATGAAGAGTGAAAAAGAATGAGAGAAAGAGGGAGAACAAGAAAGGGAGTGAGAGAGAGAGAGCGAGAGAGAACAAGAGCGAGAACAAGAGTTATTTTTCTGTAGAGAGTACTCTGACCCCCGCTGAGTTGACAGACAGGCTAATAGAGCCTAGCTCTCTGGCAGTCCTTCATGAAGACAAGACGTGATAAAAAGTGCATTTTTTAAATGCTATTTTTAAAAAGCCATTTCTCCAAACACTTATTATGTGTTCCTTCAGTGCCTGACAAACTGGAGCAGAACTCTGGAACTGAAAACTTTCGCAGTGACGTCTTTGGCAGCTTTGTCTATCTCTCCAGCACTGCTTCACAGAATGGACAGAACACACAAGTTAGCCAAAACAACACAGCTTACACAATGCTACTCTCTTTTTACAACACTTCATTTATAATAATACACACCTTCTCTAATATTTATTACACACATTTTTTTTATTTAAATTATAAATATTAAGGTAATGTTTGAAAAATGTTCTTGTAATGGCATAAGTAAATCAGTGTTTGTGATGGTTTGTATGCTATCTTCATGGACCTGCCAATATAATAAAACTAACTAACTAGAAAAGCACTCGGAGAAGTCAGACCTCCACCAAGGCAATATGTGGTCACAGAAACAATGTAAATTCCAGATAGTGAAATGTAATCAGTCTTTACTTCTCGTTATCCTAAAAATTCTTCCAAATTGTACACAGACGGACACACACACAGAGACGCGAGCGAAAACATAACCTCCTTGGTGGAGGCAACTAACAAATTGAGATCTGAGAGTCAGAAGAGTCAAAAGACATTTTCACAACTTTACAAGAGATCCCAAACAAAGAAAATTACTATAGTTTGTTCCTTCTAACGCCACTGATTCACCTATAAAGCACACTAATTGATTTTTGACACAAAACTTAATAAATATATTGTTGTATATACGTACATACTGTATAATGTACAAAATGCACTATCAACCTTTTGGCTCTAATCGTTTTTTGTTCAATAATTCTAAATGAAATAATAACTTACACATATTTTACTTCCTGTATTTCGTCAGCAGAGAAAGCTCTCTTCAAGAACTTTCAGGTGATACTCTACCCACAACACTCATCTCTCCTTGTTGGCTCCGCACTCTTCCTCAGCTCTTCCTCAGTATTCAAAGTGTCTTCATTATTAAGACATAGAAGTTGTTTTGTGTTCTTTTTTCTTGCGCTGGCTTAGGCTTTGACTTCGCCTGACGCCTGAGGTGTTGATTTTGCGCACAATTTCAACAACTGAGGCATAAAAGCGTGTCGGCGATGCCAAGCCAAGCCAAGCCGGCGAGCTGACAGGCACGCTGCATCGAGAGCGATAACATTCCCCATTGAACATGCCCAGAGAAGCGAAACAGTGATCTCATTCATGCACTGTCTGACTTAGAGAATAGCATGTGGCACGGCACTGCTTGACGTGATGCAAATGTGTGTTTTTGCATGTTTGAAATAAAGGCAGGTATTGCATAATGCATTCCAGATGCCATGGACCTGAGAGAGCTAGCAGGAGAAAACATGGGAAATGGACTGCAGCCTACAGTACTGCTTTAGAAATGGCTATTTGTGTTGAAGAAAATGAAATATCACTCTAGCTAATGAGACTCAATCAATCAATTACACACGGACACACACACACACACACACACACACGCACACACACACACACATATGTAGGCCTAACCATAAACACACACACGCATACACACACACACACACACACACACACACACACGTGTAGACTTAACCATAGAGACACAAAGACACACACACACACAAACATATAGGCCTAACCATAAACACACAAAGACACACTCACACACACACACACACACACACACACACACACACACACACAAACAGAAACCAACAGTGATTTCCAGGAACTCTCTGTAAACAGATGAAACCCCAAGCGTACAGTAAGTGTGTCTCTGCTCCCTGTAACTGCCTGCTTGCTGTAGCGTACGGTACGGCCATCACCACCAGCGCACAGCACAGCAGTGCTAGTGTGGAGGAGCAGTGAGAGCTGAGCTGAGCTGAGCTGAGCTGTGCTGTGCTGTGCTGGGTTGGTTGGCTCTCATGAATAATGCTTCCTCTATAGCCTCTGGCAGAACTGGGACAGGATTAATCCTCCCTGGCAAATATGTAACGCCTGTAGTGATTAATTTCACATTCATAAGACTACAATTACAGCTCCTGGACACAGACTCTACTGCCAACAGCACAATCAGCACTGACAAGAGAGAGAGAGAGAGAGAGAGAGAGAGAGAGAGAGAGAGGGGGGGTGATAGAGAGAAAGGAGAAGAGAGAGGGAGAGATAGAAAGAGGAAGAGAGGGAAATAGAGAGATGAAGAGGGAGAGAGAGAGAGATCTGCCCCAGTTTTCTATTGAGAAATGCTAGCATTTATAATCCATGCAGTAGTCAAATACTGTATCAATTTCATCTTGCCTTTTTTGTTCCAGTCTGTCACATAAAAGTACATTTATGAAAAATGATCTAACTTCTTTAATTATAAAAATGATGTAGCTTGTATATAAAAGTGACAGATTACATACTGTAGAAAAATGTTATAGATGTAGGGCGATGTGGAGCAAAGGAAGAAGGCATTCCTCAAAGGACAAGGTATAGATGTCCAGATGGAATCTCTTTGAGGGTGTGAAGAATGAGGTGACAAAACTGATCGATGAGCAGCGTTTTGTCATCGGGCGAAGCTAGGCAACCGCTGTGCACGAGGACACGGTGGCCGTATACTCGTCCATTTTCTCCCACGTCTTTGATTATTCAGCCATCTTTCATGTCCTTTTCCACATCCCCTTTTTCTAAGCATGTAGATTGTTTCAGGGCGAATTAAAAAACAACAACAAAAAAAATGGATCAGAGAAAAAGAAAGAGAAGGGGAGACAGAGAGAGAAATGGAAAGGGAGGGATGGAAAGAAAGAGAGAGTGAGCTGGTTTGTCTGATAACATGGGCAAAAAAAGAAACTTGCGTGTGCAAATCTGTAAAGAGGGGAAGTGGGGAAGGGAGGAGGAGGAGGAGGAGGAAAGGGGGTGAAGGCCAAATAAAACAAAGAGGTTGGTGAACAGAGAAGAAGAGGGCATAATCCGATTAGCTCATCCTGACACTCACAGGGATGCTTTGGGTTGGGTGGAACTCGGAGACAAAAGTGCACTCTTTCATCAAGGCAACAACCTTCCCTCTCTCTCTCTCTCTCTCTCTCTCTCTCTCTCTCTCTCTCTCTCTCTCTCTATCTCTTTCTCTCTCTTTTTCAATGCCTTCTTCCCTCCCCCATCAGAAATATCGGAAGGGAACGGTTTATGTCTTTGAGATTAAGCAGACTTGGGTGACATTCAGCGATTTCTGGGCCGCATCTCTCTCTCTCTCTCTCTCTCTCTCTCTCTCTCTCTCTCTCTCT
>JAODXP020004998.1:17500-22500 GCA_027497455.2 Sardinella longiceps | reverse complement strand
AATTATTTTAGTCAAAACACAAGCAAGCAAACAGGTCATGATTACAGAAAACATCTAATATGGACTTTGTTCAATTTTACTAAGCGATCTTTTATTGTTAAGCAACTTTCTCTACCTTGTCCATTCACCATAATGTTAAATTGGCCTCTGTTATCCCCCACGCTGACTCCACCCTCGCATTTTGGGGGCGTTAACCGTACTTGCCGTCTGTATCTATGGAAGCATAGCATACCTGCAGCTCTAGTACACCAGACCTCTCTCTCTCTTTCTCTCTCTCTCTCTCTCGCACACACACACACACACACACACACACATACAAACACACACACACACACACACACACACACACATACACACACTTAGACTGAATCATATTCTCTCTCTCTCTCTCTCTCTCTCTCAAATTCACATTGCAATATGTTTCATTTGCATGACAATTCACACATTGTATACGTCAAAGGTAGAAAATAAAATGTGAAATAAAATACATAATAATGATATCCATAATACTGAAAAAACAATCAAACAACAAAACATTCTCTCTCTCTCACACACACACACACTCTCTCTCTCTCTCTCTCGCTCACACACACACACACACACACACACACACACACACACACACACACACACACTGTCTCTCTCTCTCCCCCCCCTCCCTGTCTCTCAGGCATGTGAGTGCTAAAAGAAAGGCTGCCTTCAGACCCTGTGCGTTCCTGTCAGTCTGTGATCCACTCACCGGCCTGAGCAATAACTTTGGTGATTGAAGGCCTTCGCTGGACTGGCTGAGTGAGTGAGGGGGGTTTGGGGGAGGGGGTAATAGAATGTGTGTGTGTGTGTGTGTGTGTGTGTGTGTGTGTGTGTGTGTGAGGGGGTGGGGGGTGGCAGAGGTAGTCAGGTGTGGGTGGTTAGGGGAGCTAAGTTGGGGGTGGGGGGAGTCAAATGGAGGTGGCTGGTGTGGGGGGGCAGAGTGTAGTCAGGTGTGGGTGGTGTAGGGGTGTTAAGTTGGGGGTGAGGGAGAGTCAAATGGAGGTGGCTGGTGTGGGGGTTGGGGTAGAGGGGGACATAAAATGAGATTTGACAAATTCCAAATTCCCCTTCCTGCGACTAAATCAAGAGGTGGAGTGTTGTGTGTTGGCCGCACAGGCTCAGCAGCAGACTCTAATTGAGACCACATTTTTACCTCCTCTTAGAGAAGAGGGGTCAACACACACACACACACACACACACACACACACACACACACACACACACACACACACACACACACACACATACACCTAATACATGCTCTGTTTCACAGGAGAGAGTCGACACAGAGAGAGAGAGAGAGAGAGAGAGAGAGAATGTATGTAATTGTCTGTCTAAATGTACTTACTTCATATATGAAATTGAGCTTTGGCAATAATGTTATTATGACGTTCATGCCAAGCTTTATTGAATTGATTTGAATTGAGAGAGAGAGAGAGAGAGAGAGAGAGAGAGCGGAGGAGGGGTGCGGGGGTGGTGAGTGTATTAGGTGGGGTTGAGGGAAGGTTGGGACAAGCACTAAAAATGAGCTTGACCAGACCTGGTGCTATGCGGTGGCAGCGCTCATAGCATTCATCGCTGACGAGCGCTCTGACCGGAGCAGAGGCCTCCATTGGCGACACTCAACCTGATGGAGCGATGTTTCATCCCCCGACTACGACTCGTCGCTAACGACCCACTCCGCTCCGCTCTACTCGGACCGCTAGACCGCTTCTTTTATTATCCCCAGGACTGCCTTCTATGAATCACAGCTTTGTAGTCTTCTACTTTCCCACACACACACACACACACACTCACACACACACTTATGCTCATACTCTCTCACACATACACTCACACACACTCACACACTCATGCTCATACTCTCTCTCTCACACACACACACACACACAGTCAAACACAGTTTTTCACTCTTAAAGCCGTGCCAAATAACAAGCCAAGGAAGTAGCCAAAAAATTTAAACACCGCAGTTATGGGCCTTGGGAACTAATGACAGTGTCAACCAAGCCACCAGCCAGACCCTCTCTCTCTCTCTCTCTCTCTCTCTCTCGTTCTCTCTCTATCTCTCTCGTTCTCTCTCTCTCCCTCCCTCTCTCCCTGTGTGCAATTGCCTCTGCTGCAGCAGCTCCATTGGAATAAAAGCACAAAAGCTATTGGAGGGTAATAACATTAAAAAGATGACATTATGCGATTCACAATGCTTTCTAATGGAGTACGGAACCTCGGATAAATATTCCATTCCGGTCCTATAAAACCTCAATGCGGCCTTTCATGACAACGTACAAGGATATGGCGTATCCACAGATAGAGTAAAGTAGGCTATGTGAAAAATACTGACATGGAGACATAGAGGCCCGTCGAGTCGGCGGATGGTTGTGTGTGTGTTAGGCATAAAAAAATAAAAATAAAAAAATAAAAAGTCTGTCTGAGTTGTTTCCATTTCGAGGAAGCGAATGAACAAATGCAGTTGATGTCTTTTGAATCTCCTGCCATGGGCCACATCTGGTTTTGGGAGACGGAGGTCCGCAGCAGTAATTCCGAATGTTTCCAGAGGAAATAAAAGGATGTGACCTGGTAGACCCTCTCGTTCCGAGCGCTTCTCGAAATGATCGCGGTACACATGTCGATTTTACGGCTTTTGGAAAACACGACGAGTGACTCGGGCGGGGGACTCGTAGCTAGAATAAAGACATCCTTGGGAAAAACAACGTAAAAAAAACGGAAGAGAGAGACATTGAGTGGAGTGAGCAAGAGAGAGAGAAAGAGAGAGAGAGAGAGAGAAAGAGACAGAGAGAGAGAGAGAGAGAGAGAAGAGAAAGAGAGAAAGAGAAAAAAACAAGTGAGAACGTTCAGATGAGCCAGAGGAGAAATAAGAGGCGATAAAGAGACAATGAAAAACGATTCCAAATTTTTCATTTCGCCGGCCGTGGCTGGAGTGCCAAGTGCTTGGAGTGTGGGGCACTTTACGGCGGTGGCGGCCTCATAGTAGGATGGGGAGCAGGTATGCGGCCTCCTCCCCTAAGCTTCCAGAGAGCTGAAGGTTTTAGGGCCCCTGGGCCCCCGAGGGAGCTGTGCTATTTGCATCATTTGCAGGGGGCCCCCCAAGAGAATGGGGCCCCAGTGCTGCCCCTGGTCCACACATGAGGAGGAGCACGGGGAGGTGAGGCTGAGGGTTCCTAGAAGAGTCATTTCTCTTTCTCTCTCTCTCTCTCTCTGTGTGTGTGTGTGTGTGTGTGTGTGTGTGTGTGTGTGTGTGTGTGTGTGTGTGTGTGTGTCCGCACATGAGGAGGACAGGGAGCTGATGCAGAGGGTTCTGGGAAATTGGGTGAGCGGAGAGGCCCAACCCGGTTATTTTATAATCCTACAAGAGTCATTTCTCTTTCTGTGTGTGTGTGTGTGTGTGCGTGTCAGTATGTACAGTATGTGTGTTCTTTCTCATTAAATGGGTGTGAATGTACAGTGTTTGTGTGTGTGTGTGTGTGTGTGTGTGTGTGTGTGTGTGTGTGAATGGGTGTTCTTTCTCAATAAATGGGCGTGAATGTACACTGTGAATGTACAGTGTGTGAGTATGTCTGTGTGTGTGTGTGTGTGTGTGTGTGTGTGTGTGTGTGTGTGTGTGTGTGTCCAGTTCTGAGAGGTTCTGGTAATGGGAAAGGAAATGGCATGCTGCCCACAGTAACCCTGCAGTGTGGAGAGGCCCAGGAGGACCACACAAGATGGCCTGGCATAGACTACTTCAGACTACAGCTGACTAGAGCAGACCAGAGGAGACTACAGTAGACTACAGCTGACTAGAGCAGACCAGAAGAGACTAGACTAGAGGAGACTAGAGCAGACCAGAGGAGACTACAGTAGACTACAGCTGACTAGAGCAGACCAGAGGAGACTACAGCTGACTAGAGCAGACCAGAGCAGACTACAGTAGACTAGAGCTGACTAGAGCAGACCAGAGGAGACTATACAGTAGACTAGAGGAAACTAGAGCAGACCAGAGGAGACTACAGAAGACTAGAGCTGACTAGAGCAGACCAGAGGAGACTACAGAAGACTAGAGCTGACTAGAGCAGACCAGAGGAGACTACAGAAGACTAGAGCTGACTAGAGCAGACCAGAGGAGACTACAGTAGACTGGAGCTGACTAGAGCAGATCAGAGGAGACTACAGAAGACTAGAGGAGACTAATATCTAACGCACATTGCCAAGACGTTGGCCGAAAATGTGCGTTGGGGCCATATTTGAGCATCTTTGTGCAAAATTTGAGAGGTTTCTGAAGCGCGGCAGACATCGCGCCACCGCTTTGCATCTGCTTTGTGTGTTTTATGGAAGGTTCAGCTGGATTCCGGCACGATACACATGCAGTGTGATCGCAAACCGTACTCTAGCATAGTGAATTACATGATATGACATTCAAAGGGCATCAGTCTGAACTTTGGGGTGAAACTGCGCTGGTTTTAATATTTTCTAGTGTCAATGTTCATTTCACCCAATATCAGAACAAGCTTGTTAGCTAACTCTCTGAGATTACCATGCGTTGTTATGTTGAATCGGCCTAAAAACAATCCGCGGAGGTCGGCCGATGGCCGAGGTCGGCCGACGCTTCTGAAACCTCTCAAATTTCGCACAAAGACGTTATAAGACGGCTCCAGAACGCATTTTCGGCCGACGACCGGGCAGTGTGTGCTGGCTTTTAAGGAGATGAGAAGAGACTACAGCAGACTACAGTAGACTAGAGTAGGCCTTCTTCGAATTTTCTTTATCTACGATTAAAAGTTTTCAAATGTAGCAAAGTTGTAGCACTTTTATCTGTCTATCTGACAGTATGTTGTCTGTCTGTCTGTCAGTGTGTTGTCTGTCTGTCAGTCTATCTGACAGTATATTGTCTGTCATCTGTCTGTGTTGTCATGCCGTGTATAAGATTCTGTTTTATACAGGCATTGACTGACCGCTAAATAAAACACAAGGGGAGGCAG
>JAODXP020004998.1:0-10000 GCA_027497455.2 Sardinella longiceps | reverse complement strand
CAGGAGAGTCAGGTCGAGGATCAAAATGACAGATCTGGCCTCTTTCGTCTCTAACCTTTGACATCTGTGACATTAGTCTTTTTCTGGAAGGAATTCCGGTGTCCCGTTTCCATAAAGCAAAGTAGTTGTAGTAACTAAGTTAGTAGCTACTCTTTTACAGCTCCTGCAGCTTCATGCTAGGCACCAGCCTCACCAACAATAGCAAACCATGTGAGCTAGGCAACAGGAGAGCCAAGATGTCATGATAATAAGGCTACAAACACTAAGCGTTAACAGTAAAACAAAATGCCAAACAATTCCCGAATTAACAGAGAACAGGGTCATGCCCTCAGGTAATGAGCAGACCTTAGATATGGAAATTTAAATCTTGACATAACCAGAGCAAATAAGAGACTGTCGTAAAAGAGCTATCCTGCTACATTGGCAACTACGTTGGTTGCAATGCAATCTCCCATTGGCAAATAACTATGTTGCTAACTGGTTAGCAGCTATGCTTTGGGAAACGGACGTCTGGCTTCCAATTCACTCGATCTCAAGTTAGAAAAAAATCGGACACCTTTTGCTACTTTAGCCTGACATAGCCCGCCCATAATACTATTGTTAATCCATATTAATGGTCTGGAGACTGTTTTCTGGAGAACCAGAACTGAGTGCACTCCTCCCGCCCTATAATCGCTTCAGGTTAAAGAACCTCCCGACCATGAATACGTATGAACAGTAGTATTATGGGCTGGCTATGTCAGGTTATCGCTACTTAGCACTTCTGCCTAGTTGACAAGAAAGTTGTATTAAACCACTTCACTACTTAGAAAAAAGAAAAAAGACTGTCCAGTCTGTCCATATTTGAACTCAACAGGCCAGATATCAAATTGCACCCCTGAACCGATCTAATGTAGGCCACTTTGAAAAGGACACGTTGCGCTTTCAATCTCTGGCCAGACATCTGGAGCAGTGGTGAAGTGGTATAAAGTATATAGCATCAGTCGTACCTGTAAATGACAAGAAGGTTTAGTGCTAGACAGTCCTTTATGAGATGTCAGCACTTAGACCACTTCACGAGATGCCACTGTATACCTCACCTCACTTACACTACTTTGGCTTGGCTGTGCTGTGACAGTCTCTGAGTTTGGCACACACGTTGCTAAGCTAGCGAAGGCTAACCTTGTTATGATATTAAGCACATATATCTGAATGGCACACATTAAAACGGGAAGGGGAGTAATTGCCTATAAAGTGCTGCGCAGAGCAATTTGACAAAATGTGTGTGTGTGTGTGTGTGTGTGTGTGTGTGTTGAGTGGAGCAATTTGACAAGATGGGAAGGAATGACATCATCCTGTGGAGGTGGCTGCTAACAGCTAGCTTTTATGATGGCCGCTAACAGCTAGCTTTTATGGTAGATGACCTTGAGTGTGTCTCTTGTTGTATAATATTTCCTACAGCTCCACATGCTGCTATTTTTATGCATCTTAGAGGACAGGACAGCTTAGTGAGCTGCTGAGGCTCAGTCTAACCAGGCAAGGCCTTGTTGCAGATCCGGTATTGGTAGATATGTAGTAAGTTTGATTTATTTAGTTTAAAAAAGTGAAAAGGTGCACACAAAAACATAAAAAAATACAGGTGCCAGACAAGTCTAATAGATATTTTGAGGGAGTGATCTGATGCTCCAAAATGTTTATTGATTAAAAAGGCAACATTTTCAATCCTATATGGGATCTTCAACAGTCATTGAGACTGAGATTATTTAGTTTAGGGGCAAACCTGTTAATTTATGAAAACTCAAAGTCACTGTTAGGGTTGAGGTTACCAAGGACGTAGTACGTGGTACGTAGGCCTATGGATCTAAACGTTAGTCTCTGGTTTGTGTTGCCACTTACAATTTAAGTCCATTTATATTGCTCCAATTTTCTTTATTTTTAATGATCAAGACTGTTCCCCATCATTGATACTCCAAGTGTACACAGAGGAGTGGTAGACATTCTCCCTTTTAAACTTCAAGTAAACTCAAGGCTTGGGGACTGAATAGCTAACTGACTGCTAATGCTAACAGCTAATGCTAACTGAATGGAACCATGGGAAAAGAGACTGGAAGTGAGTTCATGGCCCCATTCAGATAGTGCTAGCTAGCAGTTTGCTATTTAAAGTGAAAGGTTTAAAGTGAGAATAATGCAGAGATGGATGTGTATAAGAAACAAATGAAAACTAGTTCCAGTGTTCCATTTCCATTGTTCTTGTTGCAGCCCTACTGTTCACACACACACACACACACACACACAC
Source organism: Sardinella longiceps (assembly GCA_027497455.2). Taxonomy (NCBI): domain Eukaryota; kingdom Metazoa; phylum Chordata; class Actinopteri; order Clupeiformes; family Clupeidae; genus Sardinella; species Sardinella longiceps. The sequence goes on along the minus strand of JAODXP020004998.1, from coordinate 7,725 downwards.
ACACACACACACACACACACACACACACACACTCCCAGCTCTCCTGTTCCAGCTGTACTATTTCAGTGTTCCAGTTCCACTGCTCATATTCACACACACACACACACACACACACACTCACTCACTCACTCACTCACTCACTCACTCACTCACTCACTCACTCACTCACTCACACACACACACACACACACACACACACACACACACACACACAATCCAAGTTCTGTTGTCCCAGTGCTCCTGTTGTCTGTGCAAGTGGCTTAGTCTCTGGTGCTGATATGTCCTGTTTTGCATTGCCTATTTGTTATTGTGTTGTGTTGTACTGTATAGTGTATCATTGGGATTTGCTGTAATTTGATTGTTGTGATTTGCCTAAAAGAATGTCTGAGTGTAATTTGAGTGTAAGTGAGAACTCTTTTTGTGTGTTGTGACTCTTCTTTTTCCTAACTGCTGTGTGTTAATAGTTTGAAAGTTGCAATGGAAATTCTAAAGGTTTTTAAAAAGCAACTGCTGAGGCTTGCCTTAATATGAGGCTCCACGGTGACCACGGTAAAGGACAACGTTTGTGTGTACTGTATATGTGTGTATGTGTATGTGTGTGTGTGTGTGTGTGCGTGTGTGTGTGTGTGTGTGTGTGTTCCTATGCCAGACACTTGTGAATGAGCTACGGTTCCACTCATCGGCGGTCCGGTCAAAGTGATCTTTCAGGGGGTGGCTGTCGCAAATAAAGCTCTTTGGCCGCGACAAATATCAGACATAGCCGACCGGAGCCAAATGTCATGAACCGCGCGGCGTGCATTCAAAACAGGCTTCGGCTCTCTCCTCCACCTCCCAAGCACAGAGGTCTGCAGCGCACCAAATCAATACCACCCTACTCAAGAAGGTCAATGCCATTCATGAATTTGCTTCAGCGAATTGGAATGCCCCCTTGATGGAGAACAGGCTTATCTGTTTCAATCTTTCTCTTTCTCTCTCTCTCTCTAACTCTTTCACTCTCTCTCTCTCACACACACACACTCGATCATACTCTTTGAAATGTCATGTTCTTCCTTGTTTACCAGAAAACAATGTGTAATGGATGGTGTCTGGAGGAGCCCTCAAAAGTTGTTCACTTGTTGTTGACAAAGTGTGTCTTGTTATAACGGATGGTCTTGCATTAGAGGGGTGACAAGCTCTCAGAAGGTGTATGGACAGGTCGTTCAAGACGAGATAAAAGACCTGCCAGTCTCTGTTGTCATTAATCAGTGGTGACCTTGTTTGACAAACGTGAACAAAACTGAACACTACATACATGATAAATCAGTAACTACCTCTGCAAAGGAGGTTATGTTTTCGCCGGTGTGTGTGTGTGTGTGTGTGTGTGTGTGTCTGTGTACAACATAACTTGAAAAGTGCTGCATGGATTTGGATGATATTTTCAGACGGATGTATTGGGATGAGGAAGATCTGATTTTGGTGGCGATCAGTGATCCAGAACACCATCTGTGACCACATTGCCTTGGCGGAGGACTGCGCTTTCTGAACGCTTTTCTAGTATTGTAATTACACTGGTGAAGTCCCTACTGACTGCTTTAACCCTGTCTGTTGTAACCACTGAGTGAGCAGAGCTAAACAGATAGAGAACAAATGAAGAGTTCAGATGCAAAACCCCCTAACTCCACTTGACCACTTTTTGAGAAAAAGGCAATTTTTTATCAGGCGTTTACAGTGTTTTGATTGTAAACAGATATTTTAGACACGGCGGGGAGCAGGTTTTATTTCATTTTTTTCACAAAAACATTTCATTCACATATTCTAGATTTATACAGGATTCACACAATATCATTAACTCAGTTTTCACAAAAATGGTGTTTAGGGGGTTTTGCATCTGAACTCTTCAAATGTTTTTGGTACTAGGGTACTCAACTCCTACTGCGTGGCTGCGTACTGCGTGGCTGCGTACTGCGTGGCGTACACTCAAACTCGTGCAACTAATACCTATGCCTAATCTAGCCAGTTGTACCTCAAAAAATGGAATATACTGAACCATGGTTGAATATCTCTTGTGAATTTGGTCAATTCAGTTAATAAGTCACTGATGGTGTTGTAGTGCTAAAATAAGAGGTGCGTAAAGTATGAATTTTGTCAGATATATGTAGATGTTGTTGATATATGTAGAATCAGATGTTTAAAAAGACGTTGAGAACATGTTTGAAAATTAAAGATAATTGTTGGAGTACTACATTTTAAATGAAGATAATTAGTGCTGTCAAACGATTAAAAAAATTAATCTGATTAATCACAAAATTTTTCAAAGATTAATCGTGATTAATCACTTTTAATCGCAACTCATTTCCTCCAGTAAGAATTTGGATGCTAGGGTATGTTGGATCCTTATTTTGCCCTGTAAAGGCCCTGATAGTAAATAGTTGGCTTTGTTCGTCTCAAATGAGGCAATTCACACCTGTCCCCTACCCCCAAGGATTCCCCAAACATGTTGTTGGACAGTCAGGAGCTAGGTCATAATCTTTGTATAGTTTGACTTGATAACCAATCCATTTTCTATCTGAAATTGAACATAATACATGCCATGAAAGTGGAACCATATCCATCAGGATTAATCTGAGTTAATTTTTTTAATCCGAGTTAAATTTTTTGGATTAATCACGTGATTAATCAGTTAATTTTGCCAGCACTAAACATAATACAGTGGGATTTGACAATGTTAAAAGTTGTATTTGGTGTGTAAACTCATATTAAGAGCTTTGAACACACTGAGGAAGGCAGAACACTGTGTGTGTGTGAATAAAAAAAATGTATGCATACTTTTCCTGATCATTAACTGCACAAATGCTTGGCCAGCACTCTCACAAAAATACCCTTCTAAACTCTATTTCCTAAATTAGAGAATTACTCTAAAATTAGAGTAAGCTCTGTTTGCTTGTGTTTAGCCACCTCTACATCTCTGGTCACTGTCTGGTCACAGTTAGTGGTGCTTGATGCTGAAGTCGAGCAAACTGCTTTGCTAACCAAGTAAAGCTGCTGTGCCCCTGTCTGTGCCTGTAGCCCATAAGCTAGCAGCATTGAGTGAGCTAATGGAGAGGATTTAAAGGACCTTCTTAGTGGGCTTAAGTTGCAGAGCGTCTTAATGCTGCAGTCCACGGGGACCTCTGTCACTCCTCGCCTCCGCCTGTACACCAGAGAGAGAGAGAGAGGAGAGGAGGGAGAGAGAGAGAGAGAGAGAGAGAGAGAGAGAGAGAGAGAGAGAGAGAGAGAGAAGGGAGGAAAGGAGAGGGGACAGGCAGCAGCTGTTTGGCGTACAAGCACAGCTAATTAATACCAACTTGACGGAGTCATTACACTTGAGTTTCTAACGGCCCCCTTGAGAGAGAGAGAGAGAGAGAGAGAGAGAGAGAGAGAGGAGATGCTGTTTCCTTATTTTCTCCTTGAACAAAATGCTTAATGCATCTGCTGCCAAATGTCCCTGGTGGATCCCCGAGTGACAGTCACTCTGAGCATGTGTCCAAGGGCGGGCGGCCATGTTCTCTTCTCCTCAAGGCTGGGCTCACACAGACAGACTAGGATAGGGAGAGAGCACAGGGTTTAGAGTCTCAATGACAACACCACCAATGCCACCAATCACAGCCCATAGCTGCTCACTGTGCTCAACAATTGGCTGTTGCCCTAAGCCAATCAGAGGGCTCTATTCCACCTGTTCTCTCCTCCATGGATGGGCTCATCCAGCTGTTGAGAGAGAGGGGTGGGTGGTGGTGGGGGGTCTGTCTGTGTTTGAGTGTGCACATGTGTGTGTGTGTGTGTGTGTGTGTGTGTGTGTGTGTGTGTGTGAGAGAGAGAGAGAGAGAGATAGTGTGTGTGTGGCAGGAGGTTGCAGATGACATCCAGTCATGCGAGAAGCACATTGCACACACAAAAAGGATAGTCAGAGGAAACCTCATCCCCTGTCAATCTTCTCCTCACCCCTCCCACCCCACAACTCACCACCCCCCCTTAAACATACACAGGATTTGGCGTAAGACAGCATGGCTCCAGAGAGACTGTGACTTCCCTGTTGGGCAGTGAGCAGGCACGCTAAATACAAATGCACGTTTGAGGAGAGAGAAGACCAATCCATTTACACACACACACACACACACACACACACACACACACACACACTCCCTCTGACACACATACACACACGCACACACTTCTTCTGACACACACACACACACACACACACACACACACACACACACACACACACATGGTCCCTCTTACACACACACACACACACACACACACACACACACACACACACACACACACACACACACACACACACACACACACACACACACTCCTCATATACACAATTCCCCTGCCTTGTCTCCCGTCCCAAACCAGGCCAGCCTGAGGCAGTGTTTGCTTTATTTGGTTCTGCATAATTACTGTGCCAAAGCCGCTTTTAAGAGGGTTGGCTTTAAACGCTGCGGATGAGCAGCACAGCGCAGGGCTTAGCTGAGTGACTGCTGTCTATGTTTCCGTGTGTCTATGGAACACAATCAGCGCTCGGCCTGTATGTCTGTCTGTCTGTCTGTGTCTGTCTGTCTCTCTGTCTATGTCTCCATGGAACAGCCCTCTGCCTGTATGTCTGTCTTTCCGTCTGTCTATCTGTGTCTGTCTGTCTCTCTGTCTGTCTGTCTATCTGTATCTGTCTGTCTCTCTGTCTGTGTCTCCATGAAGCACAATCAACCCTCTGTCTGTCTGTCTATCTGTCTGTCTGTCTATTTGCCTACCTGTCTTTCTGTCTGTCTTTCCGTCTGTCTCTGTCTTCACAGAGTGCAATCAGCCATCTCTCTCTCTGTCTGTCTGTCCCTCTCTATCTGGCTGTCTTTCCATCTCTCTGTCTGCCTTTCTGTCTCCACAGAGCACAACCAGCCCTCCGTCTGTCTGTCTGTCTGTCCCTGTTACACATCTAGACTGAGGATGCACTGGTTGAAATGTCTGTATAGTGTATTTGTATGTTATATATGTGTGTGTTTGGACGTGATATACAGATGTACAGTATGTGTGTTTTTCACAGATGATTTTCATCTGTCTTTTCTGTATGGTTTGGACATGATTTGGTCTGTCAAATAAACTGAATAGAGTTGAATTGTCTGTCTGTTTTCCTGTCTGTCTGTTGCTCAGTCCTGAAACCCTTGCACGCTGAAGGGACAACTAGTCCCCACCTCAACCTTAAACCCTGAACCCTCAAAGACTTAAGTAATTAGAATGACTCTGCTAAGTGATTGGCCAGTTCATGGCAGGTAAGTCTTTGAGGGATTAGGGCTTTGGGTGGGGATTGGGATTCAACAGCAGTCTCTAGAGCAGAGCTCAAGGCTTTTATTCTTATTTAGGGTGGACATTGGTATTCAGCCATTGAGAGCCGTGGAGGAGAGAAGCAGCATCAGCAGAAAGGAAGAGCTCCATAGCAGAGGGTTCAGGGATTAGGGTTTAGAGTGAACATTGGGATTCAGAAGCTCCAGCAGAGTCTCCAGAGCAGAGCAGAGCTCCAGGCCTTTATTCCATCAGCAATGGAGCCCTTGGCACCAGCAGCTACAGCCGCTCGCAAGATGGCAGTTACGAGTTTGGGCACACAGCCCTGAATTTATAGAAGCCCCTTATTGATCACAACTACTTCTCCCTCTCTCTCTCTCTCTGCTCTAAAATCTCTCTCTCTCTCTCTCTCTCTCTCTCTCTCTCTCTCTCTCTCTCTCTCTCTCGGCTTGTTTCACTTTCTCCCTCTCATTCGTTTAAGTCGTTACACACTCTTAAGGTTTTATAGTTTGATTGAAAAAGCAAGCAAGACAGGAGGCGCGTACTGTATGTGTAAATTCACAAGCCTTATAATAGTGGCTGTGTGTGTGTGTGTGTGTGTGTGTGTGTGTGTGTGTGTGTGTGTGTGTGTTTAAGTGTTAGTGCTCACATAAACTTATGGGGTTTAAGAGTGGCCGTGCAAAGGGCCGTAAATCTTGGGCGATTCTGACATCTTACGAGACAGCATGCGAATGGCCGATGAATTATGCACACATTTCGGACCGATGTTGCACTTGGCGAAGCGGGTCCATTTGTAGCCACTACCGGACATCCTGCCGGAGGAAGGATCTGCACTGCGCTGGACATTTGTGGTGCCGAAGGGCCAAGTTCCACAGTGGAAAAAGCCTGTAGAAAAATAATCATCCGGAGAAAAACCACAACCAAAAACAAGCAAAGTTTTGATGTTTTGAGGGGAATATTTCTTTTTAAAATGCCATTTTCAACAGCAAAGGCTAATTAGTATTTCTTTTGGCTTAAAGGGCACTTACATGTCCAGTTAACCACACCAAGACACCCACACATGCCACACACACACACACACACACACACACACACACACACACACACACACACACACACATACACACACACACACACACACACATACTATACACAATTACGCACACACACACACATACATACACTACATATACACAAACACACACAGAGACACTGAACTGCTCGCACACACACACACACAGACAGACAGACACAGACATTGTCTGATTTATTATTCTTCTTGTCACTAACTTAATAAGCTGCGTCATGATCATGAAAATAAATGTTTTCTCAATTTACAACACCACCTTCCCTTTCCATGTCAGAGAAAGTGTGTGTGTGTGTGTGTGTGCATGCATGTGTATATCTGTGTGTGTGTGTGTGTGTGTGTGCATGCATGTGTATATGTGTGTGTGTGTGTGTGTGTGTGTGTGTGTGTGTGTGTGTGTGCACGCGGGTATGTGTGTGTGTGTGTGTGTGTGTGTGTGTGTGTGTGTGTGTGTGTGTGTGTGTGTGTGTGTGTGTGCGTGTGGAGGAATGGATAAATAACACAAATTGGATGGGACTGTTGCTGTACCCTTGGGCCCAAAGTCAACAAGATTAGGGGCTGAGGAGAGCTCAGATGAATACAGTAAATTTAATTGCGGGGAAAAAGTCAAGTTTGGGCAAAGTAGGCTACCGCATTAACAGATCTCTTTATTTGCCTTCTCCGCTGCCTGGTGAGTTGTGCGGTTTTTATCTTTCCCAACTCATTATGTCCATTTCACAGAGACAGACCCCTGGCAGAGGGGGGGCTTTATTCATAAATAAAAAAAAGGAAAAAAAAATAATAATAAATACAGAAAACAAAGAGAAGATTTGCTTTTGTGTGTATGTATGTGTGTGTGTGTGTGTGTGTGTGTGTGTGTGTGTGTGTGTGTGTGTGTGTATTGCTGTGTGTTATAGTAAATGAAAAGAAATGAGGACAAACCATATTAATCAACACATATAAGAAAGCAACAAGATAGAAGGCTGTAAGGGTGGCTACAGACCAAAGATCCACGATGAGACGGGCTGCGACGTTCTAAAAACGATATTCTTAAACTCAGAAATTGCGGACATGTTGACATGTTGAATCTTATTGTGACAGCTTGGAACAGCTTGCAACAATTGATTCACACCACTGCAATCTTCATCTCGTTACGGATCTTCAGTCTGAAATGGCCTTAAGTAGACCTACAGTATGCAAGTGCAGAATACTGCATGGGATAAGATGAAATAAGTATGCATACTGTACATTTTATGGAAGGGCTAGATTAAAGTGAGTGAATGTGTCCGCGTGCAAGTCCACAAATGTAAGGGTGCAAGATGTGGTAGAGTGAATAAGGATGGGTGCCTTCTGTGTGTGTG
>JAODXP020004997.1:22500-46209 GCA_027497455.2 Sardinella longiceps | reverse complement strand
TTCAAAGATGGAAATGGTTGGTGAACAGTACGGCAGTGATTGTAGCCTAATAATGATACATTAATTAATAACAGCAAAAGCTACTACTGGATACAAATTCTTCTGGTGCGGTTTAATGTCACCTCACCTACTGTTTGCCTTATTGGGGTTATTATTGCCAGTGGCTTTCCAAGGTAAACCAAACAAATTCAGCAATGCAGACTATATGCCTATACATATTTCAGCTTACAGTATTCATTTCATATTTTAGCAGTTTGGAACAATAATATCACATTGCAAAAAAAGGTTATTATTTGACTCAATTTATCCTTGGTTACTGTTTGTCTCTGGGCCTAGAGCTGCCATTGCGGACTATAGGCCTATAGTCTAGACATATTTCAGCTTACAGTATTCATTTCATAATAGGACTATAGGCCTATAGTCTATACATATTTCAGCTTACAGTATTCATTTCATAGTTCAATGATGGAAACAGTTTGGAACAATAATATCACATTGCAAAAAAATATTATTTGAAAATATTAGTTGACTCTAGTTTAACCTGGGCTACTGTTTGTCTTGGGGCCTGACGGTGGTTTTGCAGAAGAGCTTGTGTGCTTGGTCTTGAGTGCTACTGTTTGTCTTGGGGCCTGACGGTGGTTTTGCAGAAGAGCTTGTGTGCTTGGTCTTGAGTGCTACTGTTTGTCTTGGGGCCTGACGGTGGTTTTGCAGAAGAGCTTGTGTGCTTGGTCTTGAGTGCTACTGTTTGTCTTGGGGCCTGACGGTGGTTTTGCAGAAGAGCTTGTGTGCTTTGTTCTTGATTTCCTTGGTCTTGAGGGAGTAGACCACTGGGTTGAGACAGGGGGGCATGCAGGCTGCCATGGACAGGGTCACCATCCTGATGTCTGGGTCGGGCCGGTACAAGAAGAAGCCGATGATGTACAGAGTCAGGGTGGGGAAGTAGAAAATGGCCACGAGGATGAGGTGCTCTGTGCAGGTAGCCAGCGCTTTGTAGCGGTTTCCTACGCTCTTCATCCGGAACACGGCCACCAGGATGCTCCCGTAGGACAGGACGATAAAGGCCAGCGGTCCAAACAATATGATGATGCTCAGACTCACTGCAGTGGCCCATTGCAAAGAGAAGTCATTACAGGCCAGACGGTAGACAGGAGAATAGTCACAGAAATAGCTGTAGACTTGCACAGAGTCACAGAAACTCAGCCTTTTCATTATCACAGTGGCGTATGACATTTCCACCAAACACAGAGCCCAGACAGTTCCCAGAATGCATAGCATGTTAGTGTTTGTGTTGATGGCGTGCTGGCGCAGGGGTAGACAGATTGCGATGAGCCTGTCGTAAGCCAGTACAGAGAGGGAGAAGGACTCGAGAGAGCTACAAAAGTAATATACACCCATTTGAACAAGACACAGGTTAAACGGCACAAAGGAGTCTTTAAACAAGAACGTCTTTAGCATGCTGGGAATGAGGCATGAACTGAACAGGACGTCCACCACAGCCAGGTTGGCCACGGCCAGAAACTTAGGAGTGTGGAGTTTGTGGTCCAGACAAATGATGGCCAGAATAAAGCAGTTAAACAGGACTGTGAGCGCGTAAACAACCCCCAGAAAAATCAGGTAGATGTTGGCATGTGGCATAGCTGTGAATCCAAGCACATGGAACCCTGGGGGGTGGATGAGGGTGCTGTTAGACAAGGCTGCTCTCGCATCCAGCATCATGGACATTCACAATCAGCTTAGTCTCCCTGATGCACTTACAGGATTAAGCCTCCAGAGGGCGATCTTTGCTAACAGTCAAGGAGTGAGGCAGAAAAAAACAATCAAACAAACATTACATTGTCAAGGTGTGATATCTGGGCAGAAAAATCTATCGAACAAACAGACATAGAAAAACAGTTTAACATTTGCATAAAAAACACAATTTTTGTCAAACAAACACAATAGCATTTTGAAAGTGAAAACATGTATAGTGCAGGTTGCATGAAAACACAATTTGACAGAACACGAAACACAGAACACAATGCAACACAAGGTGACAGAAAACATGAAAGTTGAGAAGTTGCTTCCCCTGTATTTTTGCTGTTTCAGTCCACGGCTCAAGTGCTCCAGTGCAGAACACATGCAAAATACAAACAGAGTACCTGCCTCAAGACACAAAATACAACACACATGACTACAATTATCACACTGAGGTGAAAGCAACAAGGATAAAAGCCAGCAATGTGTTTTTGTTTCTGTCTGTAGTGTACAAGTTAAACCATGACTGTGTGTAATACCATGGGCAAAAAAGAATAAAAAAGAAAAATAGAACTAGAAAGAGCTCTCGGAAGTCATGTCATGTCGAGAGTCATGTAGTCTATAAGTGGGTGAAGCCTATGCATTAGTACACTAGCTTCACACAATATTTATGCACCAATGAATCCTCTGAGGAGATCACTGTAGGAGGAAACCGTTAACCAGGGAAATACTGTCAATATATGCCTATTAGCAACGTGACTTTTCTAATTACTGACATGTTTTTCTTTTTGTTTTGAACAGTTAGTGTATGCCACTATGACATAGATTGAAGCTGTTTGTTTTGTATGCTGTGGGGATTATTTACAAAAATGCACCCCGTGTAAGATCTCATGATAAACACTGCTGATAGAGTTGAATAAAGGTGTATTGCACAAAGAGTGAAAGTGATTTGAACGATGAAGTGTGTGACATTGTGGACTATATGTGTGTGTGTGTGTGTGGTTTAGCCTATCTGTGGGACTGCTGCAGCTACCAGCATATAGGTGATGCTCCAGTTCTTTTTCCTCATTTTTTTTTTCACTGATTTTCAGACGTTCTTGGTACACTGAATTTCCGGGCACTGTGAAACGTATTGTTCTAACTCTGAGTTTCAACACAGGGACTGAGCAAAAAAAAAAAAAGAAAGAAAAGAAAGAAAGAAAGAAAAAGAAATTCAAACATGTCGGAATTTCTCTTTTTCAAAACAATTTTTTGTCATCCTGGGTTACTGAAACCCTGGGGCCCTTGAAACGTGTTGGGCTTGCAGCCTAGTAGAGCCTAGTAAAGTTTAGTCCGCATAACTTTTTGCTGGTGAAATTGGACTATATGGTGCCTTCTAAACATATTAAATAATAAAATACAAAAAATTAAACATGTCAGGAAAATATTGGGTAATAACCCAGACCTAATTGAAACATGCCTTATTCGCACTGTTGTTCCTGGGCAGACACTGAAAGCTTATGAACAGATTGGCAATAATATTTGTCTCTATACTGCAGAACACAGAAGCCTTGAGTGCCCGAGTTCCTCGTCTGTCTTATTAAACGCACCTCATCACCCCTGTGCTGTGCTGCACTGTGCTGTGCTGTGCTGGGCTGTGCTGTGCTGGGCTGTGTGCTGTCCAACCCCCCACACTTAAATGAAGGATTGAAGGACACGCTCCATAGGGTTCACTCATGCTAGACTAGACAGACTGCTTATTTTCCACTGGCTGCTAATGTAGCGCTCTCTCTCTCTCTCTCTCCTCTCTCTCTCTCTCTCCTCTCTCTCTCTCCTCTCTCTCTACTCTCTCTGTGAGGATTACAGTAAATTCCTCTAGCTTCTGCATGGGGCAGAAGCAGGTCTTTAATGTGCCCCACCCCCCCCCCACCACCACCACCACACACACACACACACACACACACACACACCCCTTCAACTATATGGCCTACTTACTGTATGACATGTTGACGCTGAGGCTGTGTGAGTATATACAGTATGCACAATACACACACTAGTTCTCAAGTTGTAGTTGGTTAACAACATAACAAAGCAAACTGTAGCCTAGCTGGTGATTCATTTTGCCTTAATAATTCATTCTATATGAATATATAATATGATATATTATGAGGACATAAATTCTTGGTACCTGGTAAGTAAAACTTCACCTTTCACAGAAAACCCTGAACACAGCCAGAGAGAAATATTTGTAAATGTTTTGATTATGACAGAGAAGTTTATCTACCCTCACACATAAACAGGCATAAAACAAATACATAAAAATATTAATAAGAACTTGGACTTTGGTCCATACATTTTGCCAGTTCAGACATTAAATGTAGCGTACTTCCTGAGTGGCTTTAGTATACAGTCGCTAGACTAGCGGTGTGTCTAGCTTGCGATCAGTAACTGCACATGCAATACTGTATGTCCTGACAAAGGACTAAGGAGATAATCATTACAGCAGAAAAATGGTTGATCTGCAATCAAAATCCTCCTCTTGCACTAATCATACCACACATACACATAGCACAAAATAAAGTAAATGTGTGTGTGTGTGTGTGTGTGTGTGTGTGTGTGTGTGTGTGTGTGTGTGTGTGTGTGTGTGTGTGTGTGTGTGTGTGTCATTCTGGTCAATTCAGAATTGGTGAACTGTTTCGCTTTATAGAACCTGAGGAGGAATATTCTGCTATACTTCTTAAAAACCACTAGAGGGCAGAAGATAACTCCTGGCAGCCTGGGATTGGACATTTATGTTTCTCTCTATTTGTTTAATTTCCCTACAGTCCATGCTGTCCAGGGATAGATGAAGGGTAAAGCCTAATAAGAAGAACATACTCAAAGAAACTTGGCAGTGGAATGAAAATGTTATTACAAATGGCTACTGCATAGTTCACTGGCTCCTGAAATTATTTCATTTAATTTGCAATTAAGTTTTTTAAGTGTAAAATATTGAGTAATGCATCTAAGCATCCTAGCTGTAAACTGGGAAGGATGAGTTTAATTTTCAATGACAAAGGCTGTGTCTCAAATCGCACACTTGAACACTTCAAACACGGTGTTTGTTTGCATTGTGTGCAACCACTGCAAAACTACAGTCGTCAATATGCATATTAGTTTGAGTTTAAATGACGGTTACGTCCATCACCTCTGCGACCGACGCCTAGTGTTACAAAGCAGCAATCTATTTGGAACTACATTGAACCTCGAAATTTGACAGCAAGTTCTCAGTATGTGGACTGCATTGCGGTGCACTGATGGAAGAGAGTGATTTGAGACACGGCCAAAGTGTAACATGTTGGTATGGATGGTAAGGATGGATGGTGGTGCTTAATTTTCATAGCCTGACATAGCCAGACCATAATACTGCTGTTCATCTGTATTCATGGTCTGGAGGTTCTTTAATCTGACGCCATTATAGGGTGGGGACGAAGGCATTCAGTTCTGGTTTGAAACGATTGGACAGCTCGTCTAATCAGCTTCGCTTATTGGCCGGTAGTCTCTCTACCGATGTAAACACGCCCCAGAGGACCGTGCCCAGATCATGATACGTATGAACATTTGTATTATGGGCGGGCTATGTCAGGCTAGAATTTTCAATGACAGTGTAAAATGTTGAGTATCCTTAAGCATCCTAGGATGAGTTGCATTCTCCAAGTTGTTATGTCCTGGCAGTCGTGACTGATGCTGAAGTTTAGGCACAGGTGACTGAGGTCCTTGCGAAGGCAGGCTAATAGCTCTCTCCGCTCAGCAATGCATGCTGGGAGAGATGGACACTGCAGTAGCCAATGAGGCAAAGCCCCACGATACATCACTTTTACCCCGCACTGTGTCAGGAGACTCTCAAGATGTCTCTTAGTAACAGACATATCACCACATTACATTATATATATAAAACTTGTCTACAGAATATAATATTTGTCATTTTTAACAAGCAGTCAGACGTCCCATGGCTCAGTTTCCTTCATCCTGTGGACTTAAGTTCTGTAGTGTACTGTACAGTATTTCAGTGTTATGAAAGTGCATTGAAATGCACTGATTTTCAATGGACAGCCATTTATGCAGCTGAAGTAGCCTTGGTAGTCCATCCCAAAATGTTTAATGTTTACTTTTAAACTCACATTTAGCATGGCCAGAGCTTTTTTAAAAGACAGGGGAGGCGCATTATGACTCCCTCTGGTGTAGGGCCTAGACCTAGTCTCTGAACTAAAACATGACACACTTTAAACAGTATTTCAGCCTGCTAACTTCACACCTGGCCCTGTTACCTGCAGACGTCACACCATCACCTGACCCCAGAGTCTTTAACTTCACACCTGGCCCCATTACCTGCTGAAAACACACCCTCACCTGACCTCAGAGTCTTTAACTTCACACATGGCCCCATTACCTGCAGACGTCACACCCTCACCTAACCTCAGAGTCTTTAACTTCACACCTGGCCCCATTACCTGCAGACGTCACACCCTCACCCTAACCTCAGAGTCTTTAACTTCACACCTGGCCCCATTACCCGAAGACGTCACACCCTCACCCGGACCTTAGAGTCTTTTAACTTCACACCTGGCCCCATTACCTGCAGACGTCACACCCTCACCGGACCTTAGAGTCTTTTAACTTCACACCTGGCCCCATTACCTGCAGACGTCACACCCTCACCTGACCTCAGAGTCTTTTAACTTCACACCTGGCCCCATTACCTGCTGAAGCCACACCCTCACCTGACCTCAGAGTCTTTCCCTGCATTCTATTATCCCACCATCTGGGATAATAAACCGACCCTTACATTTTGTGTCAAGCCCTGATTTGACCAGATCTCAGTTCGGCTTACAGCTTTGTAGAATACTGTAGCTCATGGAATATTGAGCACATTTTTTGACTGAGTAAGATTTTTTTTTTTTTTTTTTTAATTGAATTGAATAGAAAAAAATGGCAGGTTTGCCTATTTTTGTCTACTGTTTTGTGTATGGTGTTTCACCAACAGGTGCTTTTTCTTTTATGAACAACTTAAATTCACACCAGTAGATGTTAATTTGTTAAAATAGGAATCAGTTATGGTCATTTTTGTAGAGTTATATTGACCGTCAAAAATAAACATGATATTGTTTTCATTTGACATCGGCTTACAGTAAAAAAGAGAGCCTTTATTCACCTAGTAATGAGCAATCAACCTTCAAAGTGACTACACACAGCTGCTAAATTAACCTTCAAAGAGCATCAAATGCTGCCTGATTTACAGTTACCCGGTGTTCCTCAGGGACCAGTTATTGGACTCCCTCCGTTTATTCTCACATGCTAACAGTATATGCTGTCAGTGGGCTTAATGCTATTGAGCAACATTGATTACCACAGCTATGCAAATACACTAAACAAGGAAGATTCAGATGATTAGATCATAATAAACCTAAGAGATACACAAGTCATCCAAAAACAGGGTTGACCTCTCCGATTCTCATCTACAGTAGAATTGATTGATCTAAATTATCAATTTTATTTACATACAGCATTCATTTCTGTGGGGTGGTTCTCATCATGCACAGATATGTGAACCTACTGGAGCAAGAGTATTTTACTACTTATAGAGTGTTTCTCAAAGTTGACGAAGCATGCTTGGAAGGCTGCTTTTTCGAGCATTCCACGTCATTGTCAGTCGCCAAGTACTGTTCCAAAGTCAAGCATCCTTCTAAATTCTAGCGAGGACAGAGGCCTTTGTTCATAGATTTTTCAAGGATGCACTGATGGAGCCTCATTTTTGAAGTGTACGGCTTCCAAGGCTAGTGTGCTACCTAGGAAGCATTCTCAACTTTGAGAAACACTCATACTGTATGGTTTAATCCTATATCCATCCACACAGACAGTGTAGAGAAGCACGTAAACTGAGGACAAGTTGAAGACAGAAGCCTTGAGTGCCCGAGTTCCTCGTCTGTCTCATTAAACGCACCTCATCACTCCTGTGCTGTGCTGTGCTGCACTGTGCTGGGCTGTGTGCTGTCCAACCCCCCCACACTTAAATGAAGGATTGAAAGACACGCTCCGTGGGGTTCACTCATGCTAGACAGACTGCTTATTTTCCACTGCTCTCTCTCTCTCTCACTCTTTTGTGTGTGTGTGTGTGTGTGTGTGTGTGTGTGTGTGTGTGTGTGTGTGTGTGTGTTAGAGGATTATAGTAATGTCCTCTAGCTTCAGCATGGGGAAGGAGCAGGACTTTAATGTGCGCCCCCCCCTCCCAACACACACACACCCACACAGAAAATCTGGACTACTACACATACATGTATGCTGGGGGGGGGGGGCTCTAATTTTTGCTTTGTAGGCAACTTCCAAAATAGGCTATATTAATAAAAACAAAATACCCGATGTGATGCACTTGACTTGTCGGCCTGAAAATGATGAATGCATGAATTCTGAAAGTCATAAGAGATTAAAATATGGTAAATGAGTCTTCCACAAGGTTGCACTTTGTCAGACGTTAATAAATGGCCGAAACCTTGTTGCTATGGCACCAATAGGAGACATTCCGCTTGTCCTGCTTGCATCAGTCATACAGTCCCCACCCCTGGGAACTGACACTCGTCCATTTTATATTAAACTTAATTCACATTTTATATTCACATTAATGAATCATTTGCTCAAGAATATGTACTGTATGTGTGTTTCCATCCACTGTGCAATCAATGGGCCTCATTTACAACCATTCTTACGTAGAAATTTATTCTTAAATCCCACTTACGCAGTTTTTAAGATGATTTATATTCACCAATATAGAGACCTCAATGGGACCTTAAGAACACATTTAAGAAAATTCTTAAGAAGATATTGGTGAATAATAGCCTCGTGAGACCAAACTGATCTCGCGAACTTCAGGTCTTCACTCGCAGCTCAGTCTGGCTATGCTCCATTGACAATAATTTGGAGCAGGTTGCTAAACAAACGAACCAATCAGCGTTGAGGTGCAGCGCAACGAGAGGCGGGTCTAAAGATCATGTACGTATGTCAGTACGTTATATGCTTCGTTGGTCTGATTGGTTGATTTGGCCCGTTTATCACCAACATAGCTTGTGATCAGATGCCTTATCCAATCAGCCAAAACTAAACTATCGAAAACAGAAACTAACAAACCAAAACTTCTTCAACGGATCGTTCCCAGATGGACATGCGGGAGCAAGTCCATCTGGCAGAGTCAGGTTAGGTGAAAGAGGCCCAATGTGTATAAAAAGTGGACATTAGTCTAATTAAGGAGTGTGTTATAAACAGCCGTGAGATTAAAGCACTAAATTACCAGGAAACGTCTATGGACAGATATGTGAATACGACTATCAAACTTTTTCGCATCAAGAGCTACTCAACCCCCCTCCACCCCCTCAGTCAAATTTATATTCACTTCAGGGGACTGATTTGAATTTGCAGGACCTATAAGCTTTCCATTATGAGGTCATTTTAAAAACTAGATGGAAACTTTTGAATTTACAATCATGAACTGATTGACTGTGAGTATTTTGAATCTTGGGTTTATAAAATGCTTCAACACATTGTCATTCAGTAGTGTTGCTCAGCGCAGCCACATTAGAGCAAGCGCCATCACATATGAAGTGCGTCATGTACTATAGGCTAACTGACAATGATTGTTTAAAAGGCTGCTCACAATGACACTTTGGTTGTAATATTGCACCATGTGGGTGTGTTTGGAGACTTATTGCCTTCCTGTATTAGCCTGACATAGCCCGACCATAATACTGCTGTTCATCCGTATTCATGGTCTGGAGGTTCTTTAACCTGACACGATTATACTGCGGAGGGGAGGGCATTCACTTCTGGTTTGAAACAATTGGACAGCTCGTCTAATCAGCTTCGCTTATTGGCCGGTAGACTCTCTACCGATGTAAACACGCCCCAGAGGACCGTTCCCAGACCATGGATACGGATGAACATTGGTATTATGGGCGGGCTATGTCAGGCTATTCCTGTATGTCACAGCAGAACTGCTCTATATTGCAGTCGACAACGCCACAGTGGAGAGATGCAGCAGACATTTCAGTGTGCTGTTTGAGTCATTAGGTGGGTTTACATGGACACTTCTAATCTGATTAGAAAGATTCCATGTGCATTCTATAGAACAGTATCCAAGGAGATGCATTCATAAATGCCTTCTGAAATGGAATATTGGGTTAAATAATCAGATTAGAAGTGTCCATGTAAACAGGGCTATTGTGAGAATAGCTTACAGTAGGCTATACCCCGTTTGGGGAAACAGTGATGCCCAGACTCCGATGATTCCTTCAACCAGGCCAGTGGAGAGGAGTGGGGTTGAATAGAATGCATGCACAGTATGCACTTACAGTATGCACTGCTTCCCCCTCTTCCACTGCTCCCACCTTACAGGGCTTTACAATAACAGTAATGCCTCGATACACGATACACCACATATCAATGGTGAACGCCGTCATGCAAGGGGCCAGAATATATCCCAAGCAGTTCAGTGATTGAGTGTGTTGCTCAAGGACTCTTGGGCAGACTCGGAGTCCAACCTGTAGGATAGACTCCTCCAATCCTCCCCCCTGCGCACACACACACACACACACACACACACACACACCCAACCCCCTGTGCTCTTGTATCACCTCAGACACAAACAACCTCTGAGGGCATGTATTCTTACGTCTCCACACACACACACACACACACACACACACACAGGCCTAGAGACAGGGAATCAGATTAATGAAACAATTCTCCTTGGTCTCTGGGCGCTTGTTAAGACCTGAGTTATCGGCATCCGCAAGACATCCCTGCTCGGCGCTCATAAGCCCCTGAGTCCTCCGCTTGTTGTGGATGCGTCTGGGGCGGTGACCTCCGACCTGGCAGGAAGTGAATGTAATCCTGTAGCTAATTCTCACATTCATCCTCTCTGGAATCACAGATAGCTCAGACTCAGAGCACTGCCTGTGAACATTGATTAGGTCCATCCATCCCCCCTTGTTGTTGTTGTTTTTTTTCTTGTTTGTTGATGTTTTTTCCCCCGCCCCATCCTCCTGCTGAGTATTGATCAACACAAGCCAATGCTTCGGAAGATTCAGAAGATTCTTAATTAGAGTGTCTTACATTTCCCTGTTGTGCAGGATTCTGGACTTTACTTTTTAATTAATGTTTGTGATGAGAGAAGAACACAGGATGCTACACAGAGATGCCGCCCATTCATGTGTGTGAGCCCAGAATGGGGGCAGATGGAGAAGGCCTAGTCTAGTCCAGCCGAGGTCGACTCCGTCGCAACAGGACAGGCAAACCAGGCAATTGCCTGGGGCCCCAGGCTGAAACGGGCCCCCAAGATTGACTGTTTAATCATTTTAGTAGTTTAGTTGGTGATGTTTTTCAACAAAAAATGGCCTTAAACTTGAGTTAGACAACTCTGTAATACAAATAACTATATTGAAAGTGCTTTAGAGATTATAACAATGTGGCTCATGTAGGTATTTATGGGGAGAGAAGGGCCCCCATGTCCTGTTTACTTGGGGCCCCCTAAGTACCTTGAAACAGCCCTGGGTCAACTCGACCACTCGAACCCGCCACCTCCTCAACTACAACTATATTTAGAAAAGGAAATATGATCACTGACACAATATAGATTCTAGATGGCGTCCCTGACAACCAATCTGTGCCAAAACTTAATCAGTTTTCTATAGTCAAACTTCTGTCAATGTTATGGGACAGAGTCATCGTGAGCTCGCCTCCATCAGCTTGCTTGTTTCTCATTGGGTCCTGATTTTTCAGGGCTCGGGAGCTGAGGAAATTGCCTCCTTGGCCATACTGACTTGATCACAAAATTTCATACAGCGACAGGAAGTATGGGCGGACCAGGCTACTGAAGCATCTCCAACCTCTTCTAAATGACTGGAATTGAATAACTTATAGTTAACTTGAATTTACAGTAATTGTGTTTGGGCAATGCCTCCTATAGATATCATACTATCATATTTTGTGAAAGGTTTTGCAGTAGGCTAGATAATGCACTGAAGTGTTTTTATCATCTTGTCATTCAAATGGATGGTATTAGCAGGGGACTGAATCTTGGGATGTGTTAAATTCTCTCCTTGACTCTCTGAAGGGGTTTGGGGGGTTGGGACGATAAACAAGGGAGATTGATTTTGGTTCTTTAGTTTAATTGCACTGTGTGTGTGTGTGTGTGTGTGTGTGTGTGTGTGTGTGTGTGTGTGTGTGTGTGTGTGTGTGTGTGTTGGAAGGGTGGGGGGGTCATTATCAGTGAAGCAGTAGAGTCTGTGGCTGACGCTACTTGCCCACATGAGGGACAGTAAAGTCTCTCTCTGCCGTCAGCAGCAACTGTAAACAAACATACACAGCCCACCTTAATGAGCACTAATTAGATCTGTGAAGAGAAACAAAAACATGACGACTCGTTAACACAGCAAACAGACACATAGTCAACAGTAACCTCTGCCTTTGGGGGGGGGCCTGGTCCCGCAGCACCTTCTGCTGGCAACAGACCTACAGATTATTAACCCTTATATTGATACAATGTAACGTCAGGGCCAGTCAGGGGTAATCATGAGTAGTTTGCAAGTTTCAGTCGTGGCAAGAGTCGTTATGGTGACAGGTTTGTAACAATGCGATTATTTCCATTATTCGGACTGGATCAAACATGTTTGATATGATCTTAACCGGTCCTTTCTGTAGTCGCTATGATACCAATTAATGACATTTAAATGTTGACAAATCAATCGTTAAGTTTGTGCTCATAAACGACCCTCAATCATCCCAGAGTCTGTAGGTTTGGCTCACTCAATCGCGCTCTAATCGTAAAAGGCTGATCGTAAAAGTCAGTAGGTCTGTTCCCAGCTTACAGCGTGTCTGGAGTACTGGAGACTTTCCTCTCCTCTGGAGAACTAGAACGTTCTGCTTTGCGGATTCTGAGTTGATACAGGCTGTAAGTGGGTCACAGTTAATGCTGAGTTTGAAAGAGCGCAACAAAGAGCTCCAATAAAAACTCACCTGTCACTTCCTAGGATTGGAGAGCGGATTGTGGTGGTTACCTGACAATAGACTAGAGCTCCACACTCTCCGCCTTTTCAATTCAAACTCTACCTTCTCAATTCAAACTAGAGACTCTATAGAAACCATTGATTGCTCATGAAACATTGTTTAGTTATTTTACAGGCTTACAGCCAAGCCCTGGAAAAGAATGTAGCATCAATACAGTTCCCGAGGGAAACAAGTCCAATATGAAATGGTAATTGTTGAAAGTTTTATCTAGCTTGAAATCACATGACTTTATGGAACATTTGGAAGTGTTGAGGCCAAGAGGAAGTGCAAGAGCAAAAGTAAGGTGACAAGTCTTGTGTAACTTCTGTCCCAGCCTCATTTTAAAAGACACCTCTTGGCACTGGGGATTGAGGCCAAGGTTTGGTTTTTAATATGCTAATCGACTGTGCCCGCCGAGCAGATAATTCGCTATTGAAATGTCTGCTTGACCCCGTCCCGTGGTGCGTGATGTGGAACGAAGGCACACGGGCCACACAAAGAGCGCCCCCTACACACACACACACACCCACACACACACCCCGCTCCCCCCGGCCCCTGGCGCCGTAGCCAAGCGGAACATCGTGGAGTGACAGTGAGGCCCTACCCGCCGGATTGCTCCTTTTTAATCTTCCTGCTCCTTGTTCACTTGCGATTTTTCGCTGAAGTCGACACAAATTTTCCGACAGTGAAGAGCACTGGGTAGAACGGAGAGGAGGGATGGGGGGGTGGTGGGGGCCGTCTGGGAGGTAATTGGCTTTCTGAGGAGAGACAGGAGACAGGAGATGAGGAAGAGCGGAGAAGAGGGGAGTCAGGAGAGGGGGATTTAGAGGAAGAGAAGAGAGATGAAGAGGGGAGAGAGGGGAGAAAGGATGAGTGGAGGACATGAGGGTCTCAGAGAAAGAGAGGAGAGATGAGGAGGAGAGAGTATGAGGAAGGGAGGAGATGAGAGGAGAGAGGGGCTTCAGAGAAAGAGAGGAGAGTAGAGAGGATGAGATGAAGATAGGAGAGGGGCTTCAGGAGGGGGGATTTAGAGAAAGAGAGCAGAGATGAGGAGGGGAGAAAGGAGAAAGGATGAGGAATGGAGGAGATGAAGGTTTCCGAAAAAGAGGAGAGGAGAAAGGATGAGGAGATGAAGAGAGAGGATGAGGAAGGGAGGAGGTGATGGTCTCAGAGAAAGAGAGGAAAGATGGGAGGGGCTTCAGGAGGAGGGTTTCAGAGAAAGAGAGGAGAGATGAGGAGGAGAGGAGAAAGGATGAGGGGATGAGGAGAAAGGATGAGGAGGGGAGGAGATGAAGAGAGGAGAGGGGAAGAGAGGAGGAGGGTTTCAGAGAAAGAGAGGAGAGATGAGGAGGGGAGGAGATGAAGAGAGGAGAGGGGCTTCAGGAGGAGGGTCTCAGAGAAAGAGAGGAGAGATGAGGAGGAGAGGAGAGGAGAGAGGATGAGGAGGGGAGGAGATGAAGAGAGGAGAGGGGAAGAGAGGAGGAGGGTTTCAGAGAAAGAGGGGAAAGAGAGGAGAGAGGATGAGGAAGGGAGGAGATGATGGTCTCAGAGAAAGAGAGGAGAGATGAGGAAGAGAGGAGAAAGGATGAGGAGATGAGATGAAGAGAGGAGAGGAGAGATGAGGAAGAGAGGAGAAAGGATGAGGAGATGAGAGGGGCTTCAGGAGGAGGGTTTCAGAGAAAGAGAAGAGAGGGGTTTTAGAGGAGAGAGATAGAGAGGGGAGAGACAGGAGAGGAGCGGAGGAGAGGAGAAGAGGGGGAGGAGATGGGAGTCAAGAGAGGGGTTTTAGAGGAGAGAGATAAAGAGGGGAGAGACGGAGGAGGAGCGGAGGAGAGGAGATGAAGGGAGGAAAGGGGAGTCAGTAAGGGGGCTTCAGAGGAAAAAAGGAGAGATGAAAAAGATAGAGGAGGAGAGGAGATGAAGGGGAAGAGAGGAGGATATGAGATGAGGGGTAGAGGAGGGGAGTCTGGATGGGAGCTTTAGAGGAAGAGAGGAGAGATGAAGAGATGAAAGGAGAAAATGAGGAGCGGAGGAGAGGAGATGAAGGGAAGGAGAGAGAGAGGAGTCAGGAGGAAGAGATGAGAGATAAGGAGGGAAGGAGGTGGAAACTAGAGGTGACTGGACAGAGGAGAGGAGGAAGAGAGATGAGAAGGGGAGGAGAGGACAGAGTAGAATATAAAAGAGGGGATAGAGGAGAAGAGGGGATAGAGGAGAAGACAAAATGAGGATGGAAGAGTGAAGAAAAGCAAAATGAAAGATCTTTGGAGGGGGGTTTCCGAGAGGAGAGGAGAGGAGGAGAATGAGTGGAAAAAAGACAGGAGAGGGACTTCACAGGGGAGAGGAGAAGGGAAGAGAAGGAGAAAGCAAAAAGAGAGGAAGAGAAGAAAGGAGGAGGGAAGAGAAGAGAGGGGAATAAGGGAGGGGAAAGGAGAAAAGAGGAGAGAAGAGAGGAGAGTCAGGAGGTGTGTGGGGGGGGGGTGTTGTAGAGCTGAGACAGGCGAGGAGGAGGAGGTGAAGGGAGGGTAGACAGAGGAGAAGAACAGAGGGAAGAGGAAGAGAGTAGAGACATGGGGTTAGTGTGTAGGGGGTGTGTTGTAGAGGGGAGACAGTATAGGAGAAGGAGGAGGTGCTTCAGAGACAAGAGGGGAGAGGGAGATTCTTTTGTTTTTGCACCTTTGTTGAGCCCTTTCTGCTCTGGAGGTTATGTCTGTGTGTGTGTGTGTGTGTGTGTGTGTGTGTGTGTGTGTGTGTATTTCTGTGTGTGTGTGTGTATGTCTGTGTGTGTGTGTGTGTGTGTGTGTGTGTCCCAAAGCCGCGGTGGTATTTGGTGTCTAGGGGAGCGTGCTCTGCTGATAAACTCTGCCTTAATGGGCTTCCTTTCCCCAGAGGGCTGGACTCCTCAGCACTGCTCTAATTAGATACGCCCAGCCCGGCTCCGCTCGGCTCTGCTCTATGCTGCTCTGCTCGGCTCTGCTCTGGCAGCAAGGGCGCTCTCTTGCTCTCTCTCTCTCTCTCTCTCTCTCTCTCTCTCTCCCTCTGCATCTCTCTCACTCTCCCTCTCTTGCTCTCTCTCCCTCTCTCTCTCGGCATCTCTCTCTCTCTGCATCTTTCTCTCTCTCTCTCTCTCTCTCTGCATCTTTCTCTCTCTCTCTCTCTCTCTCTCTCTCTGCATCTCTCTCTCTCTGCATCTCTCTCTCTCGGCATCTCTCTCTCTCTCTCTCTCTGCATCTCTCTCTCTCTCTCTCTCTTGCTCTCTCTCTGCATCTTTCGCTCTCTCTCTTGATCTCTCTCTCTCTCTGCATCTTTCTCTCTCTCTCTCTCTCTGCATCTCTCTCTCTCTCTCTCTCTCTCTCTCTCTCTGTGGGCAAATAAACATCAGTGCCTCTCTCTCTCTCTCTCTCTCTCTCCTCTCTCTCTCTCTCTCTCTCTCTCTCTCTCTCTCTCTCTCTGTGGGCAAATAAAGACTATATCAAAGGCCCACCCAAGGGAGAAGCACACAGGAAGCACAAGATGAAACAACATTGTTTTCCAAAGAGGACTTAAAGTGATGCAATGTAGGGCCACTCCATAGAAAAGGGGAGGCTTTTTGTCACCTCCACAGCAATAATAAAATGTAATAATTTTTAAAAATTTACTG
Organism: Sardinella longiceps; assembly: GCA_027497455.2. Lineage (NCBI taxonomy): Eukaryota > Metazoa > Chordata > Actinopteri > Clupeiformes > Clupeidae > Sardinella > Sardinella longiceps. Next base: position 29,789 of record JAODXP020004997.1, on the reverse strand, counting down.
TATTTATTACAAAATATTTTCAAAAACTATTGTAAGCTAGATTGGGAGTGTGGCTGGGGGTGGACCACACCATGGCTGTGGAATGGCCAGAAACACAAAGCCAAAAGGTGGTCATTAGGAGAAGGTGGGTAGATGGATAGAGGGTGTTTTTTGACCTGATTTGATCATCCACTTTCACATCACATCACTTGGTGCAAAGCGTCAGAAACATCTCTGTTCTGGCTCTGGATAGAGCCAGTGTGTTTGAGAGTTCCATTCCTTTGCATTATTTGTTTATGTTGCCATGGACACAGATTTAAGCTGATAACTGTAATCAAGAAGCCATACTTTTCTGTGATACTGTTACTTGAAATACGTCTTGATCTCTATGAGAAGAACAGCTTGTAAGTTTATAATTTTATTGCCTGTCTGTAGCCTATATCCTTATGGTAACTTTACTCCAGCTTAGAATGTTGATACTATACTTTGAACTGAAACAATGTATCTTTCTCTGTGCATTTAAATAGTTTCTATAAGCAATCTGAATACATTGTACAGTAGTGTGAAACTGTAACAAGCTTGTATTCATTTGAATGTACATACTGTCTATTTCAGTTTTCACTTTGCCATTGGGGATCAAGTAAAATCCTTTAACGGAATCTTCAGTCTTGAGTCCTTTCATTGGGAAGTTAACTATCTGCATAACTGTGCTCAGACAGCAGTGAGGGCAGAATAATCTCCATTAGCAATCGTTTCCTCTCTAGAGGGCTCTATGCGCTATTCACTGTTTTAAGACATTTTGCTACAGTTTGTTTAAAACGCATTTACATTTTTTTTTAATCTTAACTAATCTTAGTTATTGATGTCCAGGCACAATATCGTGGCTTCAGTTTCTCACTCTGTTCGCTAAATTTTGCCCGTACAGATCTGTGCCGATGAAAACGAAACTGCATTACACTCTCCCTGACTGTCTGGAGGAACTAAATGAAATGAGCGGAGCCAGTAGTATAGGTGGTGTTCACCTGGCTAGGAAGGTGTCTCCTCCATCCAGAAATGAATAAATACTTTGAGTAGACCTTACTGTTGTAGGCAATAATCTGTGTTCTAACACTGAAAGTTTCCATCCTTGGTTGTGGCTGGTTGAATCATGTTTGATGCCGTTAAATAAATTCATGATTTCCCACAACTCTGACCACATATTGGTCTATTCTGCTGCGCCAAACGTCTAATAACACCCGTGGTAAAACCAGCATAATCACTGGGGTTGGGTGATTTATTGCGTTTCTAAAACTGTTACCACATTATTCTGGCATGGTTTCATTTAAACAAATGTATTCAGAGCTGTGGTAAATTGTGTAAGAGTGTACAACGGTATTACATGTGATTTAACCAATGAAGGAGCAGAACACGGCACGGCATGTTGAACACGATTCAACCAATCTCAATCGAGGACCTGAACTGTGACTGTCAGAATGCTGACTTTGTTCACACATCATTATTTTTTTTTTTATTAAAATATATTCCATTTTGGGCCATAGTAAGTTTGTAAATTGTTTGAAATTGACAAAAATAACTGATGGTGTCCAGAACACCTGTCCCAGTGGAGTGCTGCTATATGGTGTCTTGTCTGCTGGTGACTCTCTGTGCTCTTGTTCCACTGCTGAAACTGAACAAGGGCGTCTATCTGGCTCAGCTCCATGAGCATTTAAACAGAGCCTGAGACTAATGTCAGTGTGTAGGCTTGCTCGCTCGTTAACTATTTATCCCAGTCAAACCCTGTTAATTGAGCCTTAGTGGAAACTTACTTTTTCCCCTCACCAGGACATTGTTTTAGAACACAGAACCTTTAGGTATCTTTTGTGTTAGAACACAGAATGTGTTGTTTTTTTTATTGTATGAGAACCTGGAATGCTTTTGTCTTAAATTCTTAATTCTTGATTCGTGTGTCAGGAGTTCAAACAGGCACTCATCCTTATCACCCTGTGTCTTTCTTTATTAGTGACAAAGGTGTCACAAACAAGAGCTGACATTGGAGAGAGTTACAAAGAAAAGTGCTCTCTCTCTCTCTCTCTCTCTCTCTCTCTCTCTCTCCACACACACACACACACACACACACACACACACACACACACACACACACACACACACACACACACACACACACACACCTGATCACCAGATCTTTAGTCCCTGACTAATGAGTACAGGATCAAATAAGGTCATTAAGGAGACTCTGTCAGTGTCAGTGTGGATGCAGTACTCACACCTGTCTGATGGGGGGCACTCATGGTTCTTTGCAGGCCTTTAGAGGACCCACATGAAGGCCTTGAAACATAGCGGTAGTTACTCATCAGCTAAAATAGACGAGGCTGAAGTGACACAATTATCTATGAATAAAAAATTAGCCCATTCATTTCAATGTATTGTTGATGGATCTTGACGAAACACTTCCATAACGCGTCCAGTGTAGCCCTAGGGTGACTCCCTATCTCACACTCAGTGAAGGCTGACCCTATCTGTAACTCACATACTGTAGGCCTGCCTGTGTGCTACAGTAGCTGATAGTTCACACATACTGTAGGCCTGGTACTGGTGTGTGTGGTTACTGGTTCACGCCCACACACTCACAGTTCCCCTTCAGATCCCTGCAGGCAGGGTCATAATATTATGGGTTGGCCCAGCCCTTTGCACACACACACACACACACACACACACACACACACACACACACACACACGCACACGTACACACACATACACACACACGCACGCACACACGTAAGCGCACACACGCACACACAGCCCCTTACACAAGCATGACGTCTTACACACACACACTTACACACAGCCCCTTACACACACACACACACACACACACACACACACACACACACACACACACACACACACTCTTACACCTAGCCCCTTACACACACATGACATTGTGACTCAGGTCAAGGCCCATAGCTGATCAATATCCCCACTGGGCCAGAACTCAGCCAGACCTCAGCCACATGTGCATCATTTAGCCTCTATCAGGATGACCTGAGAGTAACCCCATGTGAAATCTATAGTCTGAAAACAAATAGCCATAGGTAGTGTGTGTTTGTGTGTGTGTGTGTGTGTGTACTGTACGTAGTGTGTGTGTGTACATGCATATGAAATCTATATCTGTAGGTAGTGTGTGTGTGTGTGTGTGTGTGTGTGTGTGTGTGTGTGTGTGTGTGTAGTTCCGCCAGCCTCTTTATTATCTATAGCTGGTGACAGGCTATTTGTGTTAACCTGATGAAGCATCAAATGCAGTGCACTGGGCTTGTTCTGGGAGGCACACACACACACACACACACACACACACACACACACACACACACACACACACACACACACACAGTGCGCTGGGCTTATTCTGGGAGGCCAGAGCACAAGGTCACATACTCAATGGATAACAGGCACTTTACACACACACACACACACACACACACACACACACACACACACACACACACACACACACACACACACACAGTCACAGTGCACTGGGCTTATTCTGGGAGGCCAGAGCACAAGGTCACTTGCTCGATGGATAACAGGCACTTTACACACACACACACACACACACACACACACACACACACACACACACACACACACACAGGAGGGCAGTTCAGCCTCGTCCATTCACCACCCTTATCCTTTATCCTCGTCCATTCACCACCCCAAAGAATTATCGTGTGTGTTAGAGAGAAAGATGCTTATTGCAGTTAGACACACACACACAGACACACACACACACACGCACACACACACACACACACACACAAACACACCACATATGTGCTGTGTGTGTTAGAGAAGAGATGCTATATTGCAGTTATTCTCACACACACACACACACACACACACACACACAAACACACCACATATGTGCTGTGTGTGTTGAGAGAGATGCTATATTGCAGTTATTCTCACACACACACACACGCCACACACGCACACACGCACACACACACACACACACACTAAAGATGTGCTGTGTTACAGAGAAATGTTTTATCCTCACCCACAACAATGTTGGCTGTAATAGTTGTCTTAAATGAGCACTAAACCTAAAGGGGATATGCTGACGGCCAAAAATGATGCTGAAATCTTGTATTCATCTGGGTTGCCATCGTAACAATTCCAAACAACCTACTAATATATACCTATAAACGATCTAAAAACCTTAAAAACCATCAACAAAACTTGACTTTCAGACTAAAATTGGGGGGTGGTTTTGTTATTTTTATTTCAGTTTTGCAACTGTAACTATACCCGCACGATTCTGTGACAAAATACCGTAAACATATCCCTTCTAGTGATGACCGTGTCTCGTCAACTATAGACTTTGTGCCCCTATCAGATGTAACGCGTCATAAATCCCTCAATCTGGTATGACCTCCAGTGGTATGGACTTTGCACTGTAGGATCCAGAGACACTATAGCCGCAGGTTTGGGATTACAGATGGGGGATGAAATTAATCTTTTCCTCTTATTGATTTGGCACACACTCACAACACACACTGCTAGTGGAACACACTCACGACACACACTCCTAGTGGAACACACACTCACGACACACACTGCTAGTGGAACACACTCACAACACACACTCCTAGTGGAACTCACACTCACGACACACACTCCTGGCATTGGTGGCACACACTTAGGGCACACTCCTGGTGGCACACAGTCATGACACACACTCCTGGTGGAACACACTCATACACACACACTCACAACACACACTCCTGGTGGCACACACTCATACACACACTCCTAGAGGAACACTCACAACACACACTCCTAGTGGAATACACTCCTGACACACACCCCTAGCATTGGTGGGAAACACTTAGGGCACACTCCTGGTGACACACACTCACGACACACACTCCTAGAGGAACATTCATGACACACACTCACAATACACACTCCTGGTGGCACACAGTCATGACACACACTCCTAGAGGAACACTCACAACACCCACTCCTAGTGGAACACACTCATACACACACTCACAACACACACTCCTAACACACACACTAATTATACGCACTCACGACACACACTCAAGGCACACACTCATGGCACACACTCACGACACACACTCCTGGTGGCACACATTAATGATACACACACAAAACACACACTCCTTGCACTAGTGGCACACACTCAAGACACATACTCAAGGCACACTCATGACACACACTCACGACACACACTCTTGGTGGCACACAGTAATGATACACACACAAAACACACACTCCTTGCACTGGTGGCACACACTCAAGACTCACTATACACTAACGACTAACACTCTTGGGGACACACACTCCTGTGGACACACACTAATGATACATACACACACACACACACACACACACACACACACACACACACACACACACACACACACTCACCACACACCCCTGGTGGCACACACTCACGGCACACACCCCTGGCACTGGTGGCACACACTCCTGACACACACACACACACACACACACACACACACACTCCTGGCAAAGAGAGTCATGTTCTGTGTGTGTGCCACTCATGCCCGTTTGACCTTGAGGGCATAGGCGTACCTCCCACTGGCCCAGGGCCGTTAATTAAACTCACACACACACACACACACACCCCTCCACACACACACTCCCCTCCACACACACACACACACACACACACACCCCTCCACACACACACACACACACGCACAGGCTCTGTTCCCCTGGGCAGGGGCAGATTAATCCCTGGCCTCTCTATAATTATGTGGGAGATTCATCTCCTGCGCTGCCTCTGCTCTTTTCTTAGAAACAGGAATGTCTCCCCGAGCCATCGCTTAGGACGAGGGATGATCCCACTCACACTACTGCACTGGACAAAAGTCAAAACACACACACACACACACACACACTGACGCACACACACACACGCCCCGATGCGCGCGCACACACACACACACACACACACACACACACACACACACACACACACTTGATCTCAAACTGCTACACTATACTGTATATTTAGTAAAAAGTCGTAGTGTCCTCACCCTCCTAGTTTAGACTCCATAGAATAGAATAGAATAGATAGAGGGTTGAGCACTCCCCTTCAGCAAGGCACTTAACCCTAAGTTTCCCTAGGGGAGATTTGCCCTGAAGTAATTGATAGTTGACAAATGTTAGTCGCTTTGGATAAAAGTGTCTGCTAAATGCGTAGATGTAAATGTACAGGAGAGACCAAATATTATTCACATAATTATGATTTAAATAATTATTAGGCCTTCTATTGGGGCATGCATTACTGTGAGTCATATGCCTTGTCTGTAAAATACCATTCACATTTTTACACCTGATCTGAAATTATCTCATATGAGAAATCATCAATACTACTGAATATTGAAGGTGGTTATTTCAATAGTTTTATTCATCCTTGATGTCGTTCTTCGTTATACAAAAGATTCCCCTCCAGTATCTATATGCTAGTTCACATTTACACCATACCGCATGATATTCAACAACTCCAGTAGATTATGTACAACATACAGCAGTGAGAGACAGAGAGGAAACAGGTCATAGAGCAGTCAGAGACTTCAGGTTAACACATAAGAGCTGGAGAATGATAGCCCTGATAGTCTGTGTCATTACACACACACACACTGTCCCAAGAGGAAGATCGGATATGTCAACGATTACAAAAGCAGTTGCACATTTTGTCACTGTCATACAGATTTGTTGGCACTGGTTTGTTTTTTACATTTCACTATCCATCTCTTTACCTAACCCTGCACCACTACTTTTACACACACACACACACACACACACTCACTCACACTCACTCACTCATTCACTCCATCGCTCTCTCTCTCTCACACACACACATGTACTGTACACACACACCTCTCCCGTCCTCGAAGTATCTCATTAACACAATCTCTCACACAGCTCCTGTCTACCACAATGCAATGTGCTTTAGGCCACTAAAAACTCGGCTTGTTCTACATTTGACTGAAGAAGACACAAATACTAACTACTGTGCATCTAGCTGCATGATGCTGTCATTGGGATTTGAACAGCTGTAAAAGATGCTGAGAAAGATGTATGCCATTCATTTTAATGTTAAAGGTCTGTGCAACTATTTTAACTTTGTGGAAGTAAGTCTTAGTCATGTCCAACAACCAAGTGACAGTACTGACTACCAATTTGTTCTGCTAGCAGTTCACTAAAGCTACTGATGGACATCCCTTTTGCAGTGGGAGAAATGATGAC
>JAODXP020004997.1:7500-10000 GCA_027497455.2 Sardinella longiceps | reverse complement strand
GATTAAATCTGATTCACCCAATCGCTAACGTTATGCACCAGCTTGGTCGTGAAGTAAGGTACAGTATGCTCCAACAGCAGAAACCCGACGTAATCTCGCACAACTCCCGCAAGATCTGATATCACCAAGTAATTAAGAGTCCAGCATTAATGTTAAACTTGTTTGCCCTGGATCAATGTACTCTAACCCTAACCCTAACCGTAAACCTAACCCTAACCCTAACCCTAACCCTAACTCTAAACCTAACCCATTGATCCAGGGCTACAAGTTTGACATTGATCCTGGACTCTTAATTACTTGGTGATATCAGATCTTCGCACAACTCCCAATCCAGCTTGCTTTTTAGGGCGGTATGGGATTTGCTCGCAGTGACCAATGGCAACGGCCGGAAAGCCAGACAGACTGGACTCCACCACTGGCTGGCACTATATTAGCTCAGCCCCCACCACACCTTGTGTGTGCCTGCTGGATAAAACAGTACTTACAGTGACTGCCGAGGGAGCACACAGCACAGGCAAGCAGGGCAGACACTGCTGTGTGTGTGTGTTTGTGTGTGTGTGTGTGTGTGTGTGTGTGTGTGTGTGTGTGTGTTGTGTGTGAGTGTGTTCAGCACCAGGGACAGCTCCCGTAATGAAGAGTTAGGCTACAGTGTGTTTGAGTGTGGGCATGTCTGTGTGTGAGTGTGTGTGTGTGTGTGCTCAGCACCAGGGACAGCTCCCGTAATGAAGAGTTAGGCTACAGTGTGTTTGAGTGTGTGCACGTCTGTGTGTGAGTGTGTGTGTGTGTGCGTCTGTGTGTGTGTGTGTGTGTGTGTGTGTGTGTGTGTGTGTGTGTGCACGTCTGTGTGTGTGTGTGTGTGTGTGTGTGTGTGTGTGTGTGTGTGTGTGTGTGTGTGTGTGTGTGTGTGTGTGTGTGTGTGTGTGTGTGTGTGTGTGTGTGTGCAGCACCAGGGACAGCTCCCGTAATAAAGAGTTGGCCGGGACTGATGTACTGGCAGCTGCAATGATAGGCTATACCCCAGTGCAAACCCTACCTACTGTATATTAGATACAACCACAGCAGCACTGAGCTGACTACACCCTGGACAGTGGAAACACCACTTAATATTAGTCAGACTACACCTCAGTGGAAACACTGCTTAATATTACACAGACTACACCCTAGTGGAAACTCTGCTTAATATTAGTCAGACTACACCTCAGTGGAAACACTGCTTAATATTAGATACACACTCAGCACAGCCCTGATAGTTGACACCTCCAGAGGTCAAAGTCCTTCAGATACAGAGTGCCCCCCCCCCCTCCCACTTCTTTCCCTTCCTCCAGTCAGTCAGGGCAATAGTTTGCACTGGTGGACATAAAGTGGAATTTAAGCAGCCTGTGCTAGCATTACTTTTCTAACTAGTAGTAGACACTGATTGTAATTATTTAACACATAGCCTGTGCTAGCTTAATTAGCATATGCTAATTTTAATTATCTAACCACTAACCTATGCTAGCGTTATTATTAATCACCAATAGTGGAGACGGATTACAATTATTTAATATGTACTGTAGCCTGTGCCAGCTTAATTAGCGCCTGCTAACTGAAGCCCTAATTATCTAACAACTTACCTGTGCTAGCGTTATTATTAATCACCAATAGTGGAGACTGATTTTAATTATTTAATATGTAGCCTGTGCTAGCTTAATTAGCACCTGCTAACTGTAAGCCTAATTATCTAACAACTAGCCTGTGCTAGCATTATTATTAATAACCAATAGTTGAGACAGATTGTGACTGTTTAACACGTACCCTGTGCTACCTTAATTATTAACATACCCTAATTAATGTTATCTAACAACTAGCCTGTGCTAGCATAGTTTTTCACAGAGTGGACACTAATTGTAATAGCTGGCTTTCACCCTACGTCACTAACGCATTTTTCAGCATGCGTGCGAACCTTAACTGGTGGGCTTCTGAAGCTGGAGCCATTGAAAGCACTGTATTTTGGCTGCAACTTTTTTGTACCAAAAGCCTAAGTTTTGTGCCGTTTTGGATGTTATTTATAAACTGTCTAACCGAGAGAAGGGAAAGGGTTAATATAGAGTACCTAAGGAAATCGCCTGTAAAGGTGAGAAATGGGGGGAAAAAAACTCAGAAAACCATGCTGTAGTTCTCTGCCCACAGCCGCGATTGTCGGCAAATCTTTCTGCTCTTGACAAAATTCTGACATTTTCATCAAGTACGGGTCACGTCCGATGTATTTCCCTACTAATTCCTTGTATTTTTCCCTACATACCGGCTCCAAACCACTACAATATGCACTTTTCCATTGCCGTCCATTGGTGTTGTTATGCTTGCCTCCACATCCTGCCCATCAGTTCGAATTGTTCGCGCTCCCGTTATCACGTCACTGGGACCCTGCTATTATTCAACGACTAGCCTATGCTAGCGTAATCATTTCACAAACAGTGGACACTAATTGTAATAATTATCTACCGTAACGACTATTCTATGG
>JAODXP020004996.1:42500-46237 GCA_027497455.2 Sardinella longiceps | reverse complement strand
TGGCTCAAGAATCAGCATTTCCTTTCAAACGGCCTTCAAACGCAATAGGATAGCGCTACGACCAATCAGAGCAACCAATAAGCTGTTTTAAACAACCACTAAGGTAGCCTGATTGCCAGCGACTTTCATCGACTGCCTCGGTTTGCTACTGGTCCATGTTAGAAAATGCTGTGCAATGCGAAGCAAAACCAATCACACCACTCTTTCCTCTGATGTATGTGATGCGAATGTATGTATGGAGCTGCTCAAAGTTGATTTGTTCCCGTCCAAGGGGGTGGAGTTCAATATTTTTGTGGAACTCGAGATCCATTCAGATCAGCAGTTGGCCAGACCAGCGACAGCAACGCCGAAAGTGTTACGTCACTGGGAGGGCATGCCAGGCTACCACTAAGGTGCTTGAGACAAAAAAGTGTTTTAGCTCCTTTTCTTTTAGCTTCATGTGTTTATCTGCATGTGTGTTAGCTTCATGTGTTTATCTGCATGTGTGTTAGCTCCATGTGTTTATCTGCATGTGTTTAGCTTCATGTCTTTTAGCTTCATGTGTTTATCTGCATGTGTGTTAGCTTCATGTGTTTATCTGCATGTGTGTTAGCTCCATGTGTTTATCTGCATGTGTGTTAGCTGCACTGAGCAGTTTTCTGGACTTAAGCACCTGGGAGAATACTGGCCATAGGACGTTGTGACTGGTCACTTTACCCCAAGGGTTCTGGCACATGCTTACTGAGACAAATGGGTCAGGGCAAGTACGGCTAGGGTACGTTTGTAGATCTGGCACAGAATAAGTTCTTATTTGGGAGATAAGTGACTGAACCTCATTCAGTGGGTCAGCTGTAGTTGCTTTTATATAGGAGCTGAGATGGATAGTTTAGAACGTTTGGGTGATTAGCAGACATTATTGCCCTAGTGTCTAAAGTTATACTTATTGTGTCTTAAGTGTCTTAAGAGAGCTTTACTTCTTGAAAGAAGCCTTATTCTCAGGTCATAAATTAATTACAATGTTTTTGTTTGTGTTGTTTTTTTGTTTAAAGGGGCCATAGAGTGAATGAATTGAGTATTGCACCTTGTTAAAATACAATATTATCAATTTCATTCATGTATTTAGTCAAAAATAAGATCAAGTGATATTGTACAAGCCTAATTAACACCTCGTATTTCAGTAATTCATCAAAGCCGATGTCAAAGTTCTTTTCCATTCTACAGTATGTCTCCTTTAAGGGTTCTCAACTGACCCACACCATTCAGTTAACTGCCATTTACACATAAAAATACATCATTCAGTTAACTGCCATTTACACATAAAATACATCCATTCAGTTAACTGCCATTTACACATAAAAATACACCGTAAAGCACGTTTGTTTCCTTATTAATTGTTAATAATATTCCTCCTTTGCCTCAATTACTGTGTGGAAGATTTGGTTTATATTTCAGTCTTACACAGTTGATATAGAATGAACTATTTTGGTATCAAGTGAATTTTAAATCTATTCTGCTGTTGTGGTCTAACAGTGTGTGTGTGTGTGTGTGTGTGTGTGTGTGACCTGGGTATAGAATATGTCAACATCAATGGTCCAGCATCAGCACAGCTTGTGAGGGTGTCTTATTCCCTCATTCCTGTAGATGGCACTAGAGCTGCAGGTCAGGATGTCCAATCTGACTTGTTTGTGTCAGTTAAAGAAATCCAGTGTAAATCAGTCCAATCGTGTGTGTGTGTGTTTGTGTGTGTGTGTGTGTGTGTCTGTCTGTAATCATTAAATCCAGTGTAATTCAGTCCATAGCCCTGTTGTTCAAACTCACCAAGTGCTGTAGGTAGGAAAAATAACATGAAAAGTTGATACAACATAAACCCAGCAGTGAACTGGCAAATATCACTATGTGAATGGGGCATAACAGCAGGGCTATTGACTGATTCACACACACTCACACACACACACACACACACACACACACACACACACACAGTGACCCCATGATCCCTTCCCCACAGCTGCTTAGATGTTTGGACAAAAAGAGCTTACAGTTCAGAAATGATTTTATTTTTTTAACAAAGTAACAGACACATCACAGCTGACTGGATCACTAACTGACTAAATCAGACTTGTTTAAACACGTTTGTGTTTCTCACACACACATAGAGCGTCTACAGTGTGTGTTAAATGTTTCTCACACACACACAGCGTCTACAGTGTGTGTTAAATGTTTCTCACACACACATAGAGCGTCTACAGTGTGTGTTAAATGTTTCTCACACACATAGAGCGTCTACAGTGTGTGTTAAATGTTTGTCACACACACATAGAGCGTCTACAGTGTGTGTTAAATGTTTAGTTGTTTGATACTGGGCCAAATGTGGTGTTGGGGTTAGAAGACATTTTTGACCAACCCAACTATTTTACTCAAAGAGATCTATAAGAGAATATTGTAAACAATAGAAATGATGATTATTATCAGTACAAGAGGCCTGTGTCCAGTGGGGGTGTGGCTGGGTAGGTCAATTGGTATCTGTGTGTTTATGGCATTGTGTCTGTCTGTGTGTGTGTGTGTGTGTGTGTATGTGTGTGTATGAATGTACACGTTTGTATGTGTGTGTGTGTTGAGTGTATGTATGGTGTCGTGTGTGCATGTTTGCATAAAATGTATGTGTGTGTGGTTGTCTGTATGTATGATGTGAGCGTGTGCATGTTTATATAAAAAAGTGTGTGTGTGTGTGTGTGGGTTGTCTGCTCATTGTTTGATGGTGAAAAAGTGGTAGGAGTCTTAGCCCCCACAGCTGTGTGTGTGTGTGTGTGTGTGTTTACTGTTTGATGGTGAATGTTTTGACCTCGGTGAAGAAGTGGTAGGAGTCTTTGCCCCCCTCCCTGTGTGTGTGTGTGTATGTGTGTGTGTGTGTGTGTGTGTGTGTGTGTGTGTGTGTGTGTGTGTGTGTGTGTGTGTGTTTACTGTTTAATGGTAACTGTTTTAACCTCGGTGAAGAAGTGGTAGGAGTCTTTGCCCCCCTCCCTGTGTGTGTGTGTGTGTGTGTGTGTGTGTGTGTTTACTGTTTAATAGTGACTGTTTTAACCTCAGTGAAGAAGTGATAGGAGTCTTTGCCCCCCTCTCTGCCGACTCCTGAGTTCTTCATGCCTCCGAAGGGCAGATTGAGATCTCTGACCAGCCAGCAGTTTGTCCACACCAGACCGGACTGCAGTTGCCTAGCAACCCGATGCACGCGGCCCACGTCTCGTGTCCACACGGTGGCGGCCAGGCCGTAGCGAACGCCGTTGGCCCGTGAGATCGCTTCCTCTTCCAGGTCAAAGGGCGTGAGGCAGGTGACCGGGCCGAAGATCTCGTCCTGCATGACGCGCGAGGAGTCTGACACGCCCGTGATGACGGTGGGCGGCATGTAGTAACCATGGCGATAGCGCTCGGGGAGGTCCAGCTGGTCCACTCCCTCCCCACAATGCACCTGGCCTCCCTCCTCACGTGCCAGCTTCACAAAACCGCGCACCTGTGAGGGGAGAGAGAAACGATTTCACACACACACACACACACACACACACACACACACCTGTAGGGAAGAGAAACTACTTCACACACACCTGTGGGGGGGATCAAGCCGCGCACCTGTGTGTGGGGGGTGGAGCCAACTTACAACCTCACTCCACAATACCGAAATCAATTTGGCTCTCTTGACAATTATCTTACGTTCAAATCAAATGTAACATGCTATTGGGGGTCAATTATCTGTCGGCTGTCTA
>JAODXP020004996.1:32500-35000 GCA_027497455.2 Sardinella longiceps | reverse complement strand
GATGTTTTAACTGGTTTCATCGGTTACTGCATAAGCAGCTGGCAAAAGCAGTGCTAAAAGTGAGGGGTCACAGGATAAGCAAACGGTGTTGGATAAGAAAACTGTCACCTGAGGTCGCTGGCGCGCAGGATAACCACGCACCATAGTAGTTTACTTCCTTTCACGCATTACATAGGCCTGCCATCACTGTACTAGGCTAGGCCGCCTACTCCCTATAAAGAATATGAACTATTCACAACCTTTTCAATGTTTCTTTTTTCTTTTTTTTTTTATTTCGTTTTTTTGCATTGCATTGCAGTCATCTCTTTCAGTCATTTAACTTACTTTTATGACAAAAAATTAAGGCCTATATCAGCATACTGAATACTTACCAGATGCACTGGAGTTTGGTTATCAGCAGTCTGAAGCCAGCGAGGATCCAGTGAGTTGGAGCAGCATTGAGTCAGTGGCCAGCAGTGATTATAGTCCATACAGTACACATCATTTACTCAGAGTTGTATAAAGTATTGGAGTAGAGGAGTGGAGTAGAAGTAAAAGTACCATATCAAAAAAATGACGAGTAGAAGTGTTCTTTAAACACCATACTTCAGGGGAAGTTTGGTTTTTAACATGTTTAGCCCCTTTTCTGGAGTCTCTAGGATGAAATAGAATCAACACCAAAATTTGGATGATTGCCCCTGTCGCTGATATTTGGCTCATTTAGAATCCCCCTTTCCTGCTTCAGAATGGCTTCCTTTGTGCATTTCTGATAATGTCCTCAAAACAACCTTAAACCTTTATTTTAAAACTTGTGCTGCTCACCAAGTGTTTAGTGGTGTCCATTGTTGTTCCGAAACAATTATAGTAGCAAAGTACAGTTTCTGTCACGTTTTATATGGTATTTTGAACATTCTGGAACTATTTTTTCGGCGTAGCAATACCAAATAGCACAACAAGAACACAAATAAAGCTGGATAGGAACTGTATTTTGCTATGATAATTGTTGTGGAACCCCCCTCCAAAAAAAAACAAAAAAACAAATGTTTGAATATCATATTGTGAATATCATTTATTTGGCAAGGATGGTCACCACCATTCCCCTCACTAAAATCATTTGAAGTTAAAGAACTTGGTGGTCTACTTCCATCTCCAAATGGAGCAGTAGACTGACCCTTGCTAATTGTTCCCAAATGACTGCATACAGTACTGTGAAAGGTCGATGGGGAGCATGAGGTCTCTTAAAGCACTTGAATTGCCCAATGATGATAAAAACGTGGTGATAGCCTATCAATGCCAGCCCATTGAATCATACCACATCATTAGATGTGGTATGATTTGTAACATTTTTCATAAAAGTAATGAGTACCTAATCAGCACATCAAAAATGTAACGAAGTAGAAGTATTAAAATTAATTTAAAAAAAAAGTAGTGAAGTAAAAGTGGAAGTAGGAGAAAAAAGAATACTCCAGTAAAGTACAGATACTGCATTTTAGTACTTAAGTAGGCTACTTAAGTAGTTCTACTTCATTACTATACATCTGTGCATTTACTGTATTTAGTACATAGAGTAGACCTACATACTGTATTTAGTACCTACAGAAGGTCTACACAGTGGACCTACATACTGTATTTAGTATACAGTAGACCTATAGAGTGGACCTACATATTGTATTTAGTATACAGTAGACCTATAGAGTAGACCTACATAGAGTGGACCTACATACTGTATTTAGTACACAGTAGACCTATAGAGTGGATCTACATACTGTATTTAGTATACAGTAGACCTATAGAGTAGACGTACATAGAGTGGACCTACATACTGTATTTAGTACATACAGTAGACCTATAGAGTGGAACTACATACTGTATTTAGTACGCAGTAGACCTATAGAGTGGACCTACATACTGTATTTAGTATACAGTAGACCTATAGAGTGGACCTACATACTGTATTTAGTATATACAGTAAATCTATAGAGTGGACCTACATACTGTATTTAGTATTCAGTAGACCTATAGAGTGGACCTACATACTGTATTAAGTATACAGTAGACCTATAGAGTGGACCTACATACTGTATTTAGTACCTACAGTAGACCTATAGAGTGGATCTACATACTGTATTTAGTATACAGTAGACCTATAGAGTGGACCTACATACTGTATTTAGTATTCAGTAGACCTATAGAGTGGATCTACATACTGTATTTAGTACACAGTAGACCTATAGAGTGGATCTACATACTGTATTTAGTACACAGTAGACCTATAGAGTGGATCTACATACTGTATTTAGTATACAGTAGACCTATAGAGTGGATCTACATACTGTATTTAGTATACAGTAGACCTATAGAGTGGACCTACATACTGTATTTAGTATTCAGTAGACCTATAGAGTGGACCTACATACTGTATTTAGTATACAATAGACCTATAGAGTGGATCTACATACTGTATTTAGTACATACAGTAGACCTATAGAGTGGACCTACATACTGTATTTAGTATTCAGTA
>JAODXP020004996.1:20000-25000 GCA_027497455.2 Sardinella longiceps | reverse complement strand
CTTGCTAGCTTTTGTCTAGTGTCTATCTGTGTACACCTATGTCTGATATGTGTATGGCTTTTGCATATCTTTGCATGTGCTTATTCTGTTTGTCTGTAAGCCTTGTGCGTGTGCCTTCTCTGTTTGTCTTATGCCGTCTTGGCCAGGACTCCCTGGAAGAAGAGGTCTATACCTCAATGGGACCTTCCTGGTTAAATAAAGGTCAAATAAAAAAAAAAAAATAAAAAAAAGTAGTGTAGTGGGGTCGTTGTAAGCTAGTCGAGCGGACAGTAGTGTAGTGTAGTGGGGTCGTTGTAAGCTAGTCGAGCGGTCAGTAGCGCAGTAGTGTAGTGGGGTCGTTGTAAGCTAGTCGAGCGGTTAGTAGCGCAGTAGTGTAGTGGAGTCGTTGTAAGCTAGTCGAGCGGTTAGTAGTGTAGTGAGGTCGTTGTAAGCTAGTCGAGCGGATAGTAGCGCAGTAGTGTAGTGGGGTCGTTGTAAGCTAGTCGAGCGGTCAGTAGTGTAGTGTAGTGGGGTCGTTGTAAGCTAGTCGAGCGGACAGTAGTGTAGTGTAGTGAGGTCGTTGTAAGCTAGTCGAGTGGTTAGTAGCGCAGTAGTGTAGTGGGGTCGTAAGACTACGCACACTCACACACACACACACACACACTTGCACAAACACACACACACACACACACACACACACACACGCACGCATGCACAAACACACACACACTCACCGGAAAGCCTTGTGTAATCGGAACCTCGATGTTGAAGAGCAGAATTCGGGCTCGGAATCGAGAGCACGCTTTAATGGGCTCCTTTGGATCACAGAACACACATCCCACACTGGGACACAGGGAAGAGGAGAGACCGTGTGTGTATGTGTGTGTGTGTGTGAGGGAGAGAGAGAAACAGAGAGACAGAGAAGGGGATATTATTATGAGGTACATGTGATAGTGTGTGTGTGTGTGTGTGTGTGTGTGTATGTTGTAATGAGTGTGTGTGTGAATATTCACTGACTTTATTTTGATGATGTCCATCCCCGTCACAGACAGAGTCACATGATCTCCAGCAGCGGCCCAGTCCATCGCCTCGTCATGGAGAGTTATTGCTGGAGGAGACACACACACACACACACACACACACACACACACACACACACACACACATATGCAGAGTTACACACACACATACACACACACACACACACACTGATCAACCAGTCCATCGCCTCGTCATGTAGGGTTATTGCTAGGGATGCACCGATACCGATACCAGTATCGGGTATCGGGCCGATACTTCGTTAAAATACTCCTACTCATATTCGTACATACACTGCCGATACCACGCACCGATACCACTCAACAATGAACGGACCATTTTCACCGCATCAAAAATGAACACACTTGGTGTGTGGAATTGTCCTAAACGACTTCAGCCTCTAGGGGGAGACATACAACCTGAACATTTGGCTTCGGTGATCTGTTAGCGTCTCTGGCGGCTAGAAGCTGAGTGAGAAACTGCTGAAAGCATTAGACAACAGAATACATTTTCCAGTGAGACCAATCAGCAATGTCAGCAATTTTGGAATTCTTTAAGATAAATGACGACGACAGGAGTAAGGCACATTGTAAAATCTGTACTGCTACGAGCTGGTGATTAAGTAAGGTGGCTATTAGGCTACAATCAACAGCTTTGTTGAATCATTGCAGGCTACTGAGATGCAATGACCAGCAGTGGTTAGCCAAACATAAACTTTCCTTGCGAATTAAAAACAACATCTCAATGTCTCCCGTGCACAAATGAGCCAAACCCAGTTGGATCATATAAATAAACCATTTGTATATTACAAAAAAGTTACACTTCAGTTTTCTCTGTGTGCGTATAGCCTATTTCACGGTGCCGTCCTGAGCACATGTAGGCCTAGCTAGTCACGATCAAAGCTTGGCAGGTTGCGCCATTACTCTTTGAGCCAGAGGGGTGGGACTGTACCATGTTATTACAGCAGACACTATTACCACTGTTTCAGGTGAATATTGCAGTCTATTTTTGTTTTAACACCCACATACAATTATCTAGGCTAGATAACATTTCATAATGTTAAAAAGAAAAACAAAACAAAAAAACTTGCTGTAAATATTTTGAGCTGCTTCATAAAATTCAGTGACTTCAACCATAATGACATTCTGTCTTTGCTTTTGTCAACTAGGCCTACTGTATGCTGAACATTATATTTTCCTATTAATTTGATGAAAGTTTTTTGTTACAGTTTTTTGAGATTGTTTTCAGACTTAAACAAACTAATACATTTATAAATGTATTAAATAAATTAATTTCCACTCAATTCTACAAGAATTCTACAAGAAGCATACAATATCTACATACATTTGCACATTAGGCCCAATTTGTGCTTCACACTTTCAAGGAAAACCCAATCTCAGAAATATCGGTATCGGTACTCGGTATCGGCAAGTACACATGCAAAAGTACTCGCACTCGTATCGGTTTTTAAAAAAGTGGTATCAGTGCATCCCTAGTTACTGCTGTAGGACACACACACACACACACACACACACACACTGAGTTACATACACACATTTGCTGAGTTACACACTTACACACATACACACACACACACACACTGATCGACCAGTCCATAGCCTCGTCATGGAGAGTTATTGCTGTAGGACACACACACACACATGCTGAGTTACACACACACACACACATCTGCTGAGTTACACACTTACACACACACACACACACACACACACACACACACACACACACACACTGATCGACCAGTCCATCGCCTCGTCATGGAGAGTTATTGCTGTAGGACACACACACACACACACACCCTGAGTTACACACACACACACATTTGCTGAGTTACACACTTACACACACACACACACACACACACACACACACACACACACTGATCGACCAGTCCATCGCCTCGTCATGGAGAGTTATTGCTGTAGGACACACACACACTTGCTGAGTTACACACACACACACACATTTGCTGAGTTACACACTTACACACTTACACACACACACACACACACACACACACACACACACACACACACACACACACACACACTGATCGACTAGTCCATCGCCTCGTCATGGAGAGTTAACTGTAGGACACACACACACACACACACACACGCTGAGTTACACACACAAACACATCTGCTGAGTTACACACTTACTCACACACACACACACACACACACACACACACACACACACACACACACACTGATCGACCAGTCCATCGCCTCGTCATGGAGAGTTATTGCTGGAGGAGACACACACACACACACACACACACACACACACACACACACACACACACACACACACACACACACACATGCTGAGTTAACACACACACACACACACACACACACACACACACACACTGATCGACCAGTCCATCACCTCGTCATGTTATTGCTGAAGGACACACACATCTACTTACACACACACAAAGACACACATTTACAGGCATGCTGTTTTACACACAACCACCAGGGGGCACTGCTGCTCTTCTAGAGGCCTTTCTCTCTCTCTCGTGTGTGTGTGTGTGTGTGTATCAGTGTTGGGAGTAACAAGTTACAAAAGTAACTAATTACTGGGATGCATTGCTTTTTGTGGTAACTTGGTAATGAAAGGCATTACAGAAACAGAATTGGTAATATTCTACTCGGTACAATTGTCAGTAACTCAAGTTACAATGCATTTTTAACTTGGAATGAAGTGGTGTTTTTTTCCTTCATGCAAATTCGCCAAAAATCACTGAGAGGTCAGCAAGGGTAAAGCGTCTGTTGTGCCGGAATTAATGTAGAACTTTACAGTCTCCACTTATGATTGTCAACATTGATAATGAATTGGTGAAGGCCATAGGCTACCGTGGGGCCCGAAGAGTAACTTAAATGTAATGCAACAGTAATGTAATGCCTTAGATTTTCAGAAAACTAATATTGTAATGTAAGGAATTACTATAAAATGTCAGTACCAAGTAATAAATAACGCATTTGGACAGTAACTTGCCCAACACTGGTGTGTATGTACGTGAGTGTGTTGTGTGTACAGTGTGTGTACGGTGTGTGTGTGTGTGTGTGTGTGTGTAAGCATGTGCCTATACTGCATACACTACTTAAGCACAGTGTATGTGTTTGTGAAGTGTGGGTGGGGGAGGGGGGAGAGAGAGCACATGGCTGTATGTGTGTGAGTGAGTGAGTGTGTGTGTGTGTGTGTGTGTGTGTGTGTGTAAGCATACACCTATACTGCATACACTACTTAAGCACAGTGTATGTGTGTAAAGTGTGTGTGTGAGGGGAGAGAGAGAGCACATGGCTGTATGTGTGTGTGTGTGTGTGTGTGTGTGTGTGTGTGTGTACCTTTAGCGGTGCAGGTCTCATTGGGGGGCATGGCTAGCATGCGCTCTCCTGTCTGGACGTAACCCGCCTCAATCTTCCCCGTCACACAGAACCCAGAGCCCTGATCTGAGGACAAGAGACCACAGAGAGGGTTGACAAGCGTGCACATAAACACACACACACACACACACACACACACACACACGCACACGCACACGCACACACACACACACGTACATGTACACACACACACATACATACACACACACACACACGCGCGCACACACACACACTCCTGACGTAAAGCAAAATGCAAAGTCATAACTACACAGCACCCTTGTACTGATTGGAAACTCACATAAGAGGAAACTTGAACTCTCGCACACACACACACACACACACACACACACACACACACACACACACACACACACACACACCTAACATAAAAAGAAATCTACAGTATGTGCAACTTGAACTCTCACCGCGGCAGGAGGTGAAAGTGAGAGCTCAAAGACTTCCACATCTTATTTATCAACTAATTATTTAATGTTTTAAGAGCTCAGACTTCCACATTTTATTTATTTACTAATTATCTAATGTTTTAAGAGCTCAGACTTCCACATC
>JAODXP020004992.1:0-45594 GCA_027497455.2 Sardinella longiceps | reverse complement strand
TTATGGAGGATTATTTGTGACACTTCTTTCATTGTATCCATCAATCAATCTTTTATTTTAATTGACAATGTAATGGTCATTAAATACATTCAAAGTTTAATAATACAATATAATTTTCAATTTATTTTTCAAAACAATTTGCCAATAAATGTACATTCCTATTCAATAATTTATGAAATAATTAATTAATTAATTAACCGTTAATATTTACCAATATTTATTGCATATTTTTATTAATAAAATTATTCAATATCATTTTCAAAAGGTTCTGAAGGAAAATTTGTGACAAATTCCGAAGGAAAAATTGTGACATTCGGAAATGGAGCGTTCTACCGCAAGGCATTGTGAGAGGTCACTCAGTCAAGTGTGTACAGTCGGGCTATGGTACAGTCAATCATATTGAGTTGAGGATCCTGTAGGCTATTAACAAAGACGGTTTGTGTATAAGCCGTGTTGTTGGTTGCAGTAGCCTAGTCGATCACACAATCTATCAAAACGGTGTTAGTTTATTTTCCTTTCCTACTTGAAAAGAAACTGAGGGAGAACTGGTGTCAGATGCAAGAAAGCGACGTTGGATGGCTTGGATTGCTGCTCTGAGGAGGACGCTGATTACTTTCAACAACAACAACAAAATAGCATGCTTGTTTGCTCCTGACATTTCCACACAGGTAAGATGTGATATTACAGATGACAAGTGATTAAAAACGTCCGGTTTATCCATGTATTCTTAATGTTAACCTTATGTGCCTGGTGGCAGCTTTTTGCAAGTTAGCATCGTTGTCCGTTAGCATTGCGGCTAATCGCGATTAGCAACTTTATTTTTGTTGAATGGTTGTAGAGTATTTTTATTTCCAACTTCAGTGTGTTGGTAATAGTTCTATTGCTTAAAATACATTAGTAAATGTGTAGGATGATGTAAATTTCCTCTTAATTACCTTGGCACAATATGAAGTCGATGTGTGGCTAATATGAATGCTAATCGCGATTAGCAATGTTTGGTAGCAAACCAGTAAGTTGGGCCAGCAACAGACAGTTCTTCGACTGTGAAATTGTTTATGTAGACTTTGAATTATTGATCGAGTTGAATACATTAGCCTTTTTTGTAGTAACATCATGTATGCTATAACGTGGGTTATTGTCTAAAGGTATCAGAAGAGCAAAAACAAGGGACAAGCTTTTCAACAGGTAAAGCAGATTTTGATATTGAACATCAAAAACGTTACACATTGTACCTTTAGGACTACTGTGTTAATTCATTTAGAAGAATGTAATTGTCCTCATTGCATTTAAACAATTGTCTGTAATTAGATAAGCATCCAAGAATACAATATTACACCACAATATATGATATATGGACTATATGGAAGCCAAGAACAGCTTGATGTTGTTGAGAGCTTTTGCTTCTAGGTCATGCTGAGGAACTGGGTGATCTGTGACAGTTCCAGTCTTTCTTTTCATTTACCTGCAATCCCAGATCCTTGATGTGCTGCTGCACCCACGGAATTGGTCACGGGCCATCTGTTGTGTCTGGGCACATTACAATCATCTAAATAATTGGGGACTCTGAGGCCTCCCTAACAAAGGGCTCTGAGGACTGCATCCATGCACCTCGAAACGTGCAAGGAGCCAGAGAGAAACCAAAAGGGAGGACTGTGAACATAATGTACTGTATGTTCTGACTCAAGACTGGAATCAGAGGAAGCGCCAGTGGATTTTTTAAATTGCTATTTGAAAATAGGTGCCCCTGAGATCGACTGTGGCAAATCAGTCACTTTCAGTTAAGACATGATGTCAGTACAGTGCATCGTAGTGCAGTTTATCACACAGAATACACTTTTGATTCTGTATGGGAAATCTAGTATCTGCATTCATCCCATCCGTAAATTATAAACACACTCAGCAAACAGTGAAGTGAAACACACACTAACAAGTGGGCAGCCTGCTGCTGTATTGCCCAAGGAGAAACTTACTTAGAGTACTCAGGGGCACCTCGGCCATGAATGTGGACATGTTCTACAATTTCCCTAGCTTACATTTTACTTAATAGTCTGGTTGAGTAGTAGTTAAAATACAATTAGAGGATGATGATGATCTTAGAATAGATCACAAAAATTGTATTGACAAATTACAGTAGACCACACAGAATCAGACCACCATCCCAGCACCCCTTCACATGAATGAATAGCCTACATTTGAATTAAAAGAAAAAAATCAGTAAAATATTATCAATTTTGTCTGTAACATTTACATTAAAATAATATCTCTGGCATCTATTTTATTTATTTATTTATTTATTAATTTTACAGAACTCACATTGATGGTCCTAAGTACACACTGATGCACACTGCCCTCTATTGACCACGTTCCATAATGCACTCCTCCACTGGTACAGGTGTTTATTATTTTCCAACTGCACCATGAGGGCATGAAATGCTGCGGTCAGACTTTTTAACAACTTCAAATGTGCAAGTCTCCCAGTCATAATACACCTTGCAGTCACTATCGTATCCAATTGGTCTCGACATCCTGGAATGAAGATAAATATCTATCAAATTTGTATCCATGCTTATTTACAGGTGTGTTGAACTGTGATCTCCATACATATGCAGTGATGTGGTGGCACACACTTACATGTCACAACATTCCATGCCTGTTTCGCCACAAGTACAGCGTTCACATTTACGGCTTTTCCATGTGGACACAACAGGGTAGGTCTGATTGTCATATGGATCCACGCAGGGTTCCTTGGCTGGACAGAAACCGTCAGACATTTTAAACATGTGCAAAGGTCTATTGATGAGTTAAATGTTTATTTTGTGCTGGTAGAGGTACCTCGGTCTTCAATTATGAATTCTCCATTGCTGCCCTTTAGGGGGTGCCCATCGCTGCCAATGACAACTGAATTCACAGATTGATGCATTATATGATATATTTTACCGATATTGGTACAGGTTACATTGTGACAAAGTAGTGAAGAACAGTAGAATTTAATGTGTACCTCGTGGTAGTTCTTTCATTTTGAACCAGCAGGCTGCATCAGCCAATTGTGCCATAGCACAGGAAATCAGTAACACAGCTACAAACCCCTTCACAAACAGAAACAAGTTTTAAAGAAGTCAATAGAAATGCTTATCAGTCTGTCTTACTGTAACTTACAGTCATAATTTCAACTTCTTGACTTTCATGATGAAAGTAATCTGCAGGATGTTTCATTCTCAAGGCTAATTGAACATTTTGGACAGAAGAATGTACCAGACCTACCATGTTTCCAAACAGAGCCAACTTCTCTCTCGATGAGAACTGTTTGTATGTGGTGGGGGGTTTTGTTCCCTGATCACATTGAGGTGGAGACTTACCAGAATTTACTAGCAAGCTTGACTCATTTGATTATTTAGGCACACATCCACCTGGCAGCGCAGTAGCTTTATTTCCCAATTGCAATGTGGATGCAGGTACTGTTGTAAGGCATGGGACTGAGATAAGATCAGAATATTGCAATCAAATCTGAAGGTACTTTGCACAGGTGGAACACAAAGTGCTACATGTACAGAGTGACTAACATATTAAAAGAAATCCAATCAGGGTGAAATATTCACAACAAAGACTTCACAAACAGAAAACTTGCAATACAAAAAAGTTTTATCTCAACATGAATAGGCAGCATGCCATTTTGTTGTCGGGATATCTATTTGTTAATTTTTTTTTACCCTATTCGGCCTTAAAATGTCAGTCCATAGACTTATAATAGGGCATAAAGTGGCCAATAACACATAAACAGCAGTTTGTTGACTGGGTTGTCCACTAAGGTTTTGATCCTGGAACATTTTAGTTTTCCATTCTTTTACAGCAGCCCATATCTGATTTCCCCCAAAAAGGGGGTTTTGCCCCCTAGGTATGCAGGACACAAGGTGTAAAGGGAGGGTGTAAAGCAACCCAGATACTTGTAATGTGCAAGGCTACATGAGTTGAACCAAAGATAAACCGTTCCCCTGGGCCTCAGTGTTGGAAGCAGAAATAATAAGAAAATGAAAATAAAGCTCCCTTTTCACCTGTTCTCCAAACGATGGGCCAGCTGCTATGTTCATTGAATAAAAGTTTGCAAAGGTAGGAGATGCCTCCAGCCTACTAGACTGATAAGCCACACAATAACATAAAATAGTCTGACCACGATGGATAGACTCGGGTACGACAGCTACAACCAATCTGATCAACGAATAAGCCGATTCAAACAACACTAAGCCTGCCCAATAACCCCCTGTCCACATAGAGCGTTGTGATTGGCTAAACACCACAATGTCTGGATGCAACCTAGAGCGTTGTGATTGGCTAAACACCACCGATGTTTGAATATAACTCATTCAATTCACTCAATTCAAATCACTCATTGCTAGACGTACCTGTACTTGCTGAGAAAATTCTATTTGCTACCACTAGGGTGCGCCTGGAGTTAGGCTACCAGTCTATCCTTGTTTGACCAGAAAGTGACGGAGGCAAGTCCTTATGGTCTCTCTCTGCTGTACGGTCATGGAGATTGATTCTGGTCATGCCGAGGAATTGGGTGATCTGTGACGCTTCCAGTCTGCTGTTTTTTTCATTTATCTGCAACCCCAGATCCTTGATGTGCTGCAGCAACCAGGAAAAATGGTTGGTAACACTTTGCGGTAAGGGTACATGAATTATAATGAATTCATGCATGAAATCATTCATGATAAATTCATGATTCATGCATTACTTCATCTCTGAAAGTATAATGAGTTATTAGGAATTAACATGAATTCATTGTTTGTCATTAATGACCTCCTGCTGAAATAGCACATGATCTTAAGTATTAGTTACTCTGGGTACATCATCATGAGTCATGATTGATTAGCATGAGTCATGATTATTACCATGATCATGATGAATTCATCATATTTGTGCCCCCTCTACTAAAGTGTTGACATGGTTAAATTGGTAAAATTTAGTTGACATATGGGATAGATACAACAAACTAGGCCAAAGTAGGCTAAATAAGTACTTTTATTATATCAAATTATATCAAATTCTTTTCAACAAAAACATCATGATCATGTGTAATTAGTCATGACTCATGATGATGTACCCAGAGTAATTAATGCTTAAAATCATCTGCTATTTCAGCAGGAGGTCATTAATGATAAACAATGAATTCATGCTAATACCTGATGAGTCATTAAATATTCAGAGATGAAGTAATGCATGAATCATGAATGAAATCATGCATGAATTCATGATAATTCATGTACCCTTACCGCAAAGTGTTACCAAATGGTTTCGGCCCATCTGTTGTATCTGGGCAAATACCAGCCAATCATCTAAATACTGGAACTGAGGACTCTGAGGCCAAAGTGTTCTGAGGATTCTATCCATGAAACGAAACGTGCAAGGAGCCAGAGAAAAACCAAAAGGGAGGACAGTGAACTCGTACGTACACTCTGTCTTCAGACTGGAATGGAAAGAAGCGCCAATGCCTTATATGAATTGGTACTCGAAAAAATTTGGCCTTGACATTGACTGTGGCAAGCCAGCTGCCTCGATTTATGGCCTGGTGTAGGAGGGGTCTAAAACAGGCTTCCATGCTTCATTGGAACCAAAAAAATAGTGAGAGAATAACCCTGCCTGCTCTGATTGTCGTCCCCTTCTTCCTTTATGGTGCTTTTGGAGAGAAGCTTTGCCACCTCCTGCTCTAGTATTTACTTGTGCAGCTTGCTTCGTACTGTGAGCACAGATCTTTCAGGATGCTGAAAGAACTCACACAAGGAGGCATGAGGAGTGCTCAGGGCCACTACGCTCATGTATGTGGACATTTTCTATAATTTTCCAAGCCCTAGATTACCATTTAGAGTACAATTAGAGGGCTACACAGGATCAGATCACGATCACAGGACCCCTTCACACGAATAACCTATATTTGAAATAACACAAAAAATAATTAAAATGTTTTGAAAGTTGTCTGTAACATTTCCATTGAAATAAAACAGGCATCTCTGTTATTTATTTATTTATTTATTCATTTATTATTTTTACAGAACTCACATTGATGGTCCTAAGTACACACTGATGCACACTGCCCTCTATTGACCACGTTCCATAATGCACTCGTCCACTGTTACAGGTGTTTACTATTTTCCAACTGCACCATGAGGGCATGAAATGCTGTGGTCAGACTTTTTAACAACTTTATTTGTGCAGGTCTCCCAGTCATAATGCACCTGACAGTCACTGGCATATCCAACTGGAGTCGACATCCTGGAATGAAGATAAATATCTATCAAATTTGTATCCATGCTTATTTACAGGTGTGTTGAATTGTGTCCCCATACATGTCATGTGCACTTACATGTCACAACACTCCATGTCTTCCTCATCGCAAGTGCAGCGCTGACATTTCCTGCTTCTCCATGTGGACACAACAGGGTAGGTCTGATTGTCATATGGATCCACGCAGGGTTCCTTGCCTGGACAGAAACAGTCAGACATTTTAAACAAGTGCAAAGGTCTATTGATGAGTTAAATGTTTATTTTGTGCTAGTAGAGGTACTGTACCTGGGTCTTCAATTATGGGTTCTCCATTGCTGCCTATGACAACTGAATTCACAGATTTATGCATTATATGATATTACATTATATAACTTTTTATTTTAGATTATATATTTATTTCAGATTATATATCTATTTTACAGATACTGGTGCATGTTAACATTGTGACAAAACAGTGAAGAACTATAGAATTTAATGTGTACCTCGTGCCGCTTTTTTTTGGCGCCAGCAGGCTGCATCGGCCAATTGCGCCACTGCACAGGAAATCAGTAACACAGCTACAAACCCCTTCACAAACAGAAACAAATTTTAAAGAAGTAAATAGAAATGCTTATCAGCCTGTCTTACCGTAACCTACAGTCATAATGTCAACTTCTTGGGCAGCGATGAATACAAAGCACAAGCAAATATAGGTACTACAAGATCTTGCCAAAAATATGCCAAATATATTGAGTATTTTGACAACAAGATTAAATCTTTCCATAATATCTCCATTCCATAAGCAGAAGGCAAAAGTTCACTTTCACTGATGCCGAGCAGAATAAAACCACTTCCATGTTTTTGGAGTGGTGAAATCATGATAAGACAAATAAGAGTACACTTCTTCATTGTTTTAATAGAATGAACTAAATATATAAACATAGGAGGTAATCTGCAGGAAATTACTTAAACATTTTAGACAGAATGTACTGTACCAGACATACCATGTTTCCAAACAGAGCAAACTCCTCTCTTGATGAAAACTGATCATGTGCAGTGGAGGTTTTTATTCCCTGCTCACATTGAGGTGGAGCCTTACCAGAATTTACCAGCAAGCTTGACCCAATTATTTAGGCACATATTCACCTGGCAGCGCAGTAGCTTTATTTCCCAATTGCAATGTAGATGCATGTACTGTTGTAAGGCATTTCATCTATACCAACACTTGATCATGCCAAATTGGCAATAAGGAAAGCCGAATGTAAGAATGAATGTTGTTAGATTTTCATTTTATTGCATTTAATATCCATGGCACAAACCGAATCCTTATGGACCTGGTTACATAGATTATTTGGAAATACCATGATGATATTGCAGTACAAAGGATTTTTTTTTTTTTTTCAAATTTAAAATATAGATTGCTCTGGGTCAGTGTGTTTCACTTCACCGTGCACTATTTTCCCAGATCAAAAGAGATTTCCATCTATAGAACTGGTCCAGTACTGATTAGCATGCTAACTTATGTGGATACCGGTACACAACACAGACATGCCTATAGCATCTTTCAGGGCCGACAAAACACTCTGACAAGGTATGGAGTTACGAATGTCGGTTTTCTTCCAAAACAAGAGAAAGTAATGTCTGCAACACTGATTACACTCCCATATGTATTTAAACTTTAAAGACAGCAACATTTCAGCCTTGTTGGGTCTGCTTCAGTGCCTGTCATTGCTTTCTCATGTTCTGGACATTATTTTATTTGTCCAGCCCCTGACCAGAAGGTGGGATGTGCACACAGCTACTTGTCTGAACTATAAATGGGGCTTGACACACTACAAGGTGTTCAGACCAAAGGTCAGATTTAAAATATTTTTTTTTGCCTTAAAATAATAATAGACTAACAATAATTACAATAAAAGTAGTAAAATAGTTATGTTTTCACTGATCTACTCATCACATGTAGCCTATGGCTCAAGATGGTCTATACATTGCACTTAATGTCACATAGTGCACACATGGATTTGGTAGAAAGTTTTATTCGTAGTTATATTATTTCCCTACAGCCCCGTGGGGGCATGTAATACTAGGGTCGTTTTTCTTCACTACTTCATAGGTGCATTCCTTCCAGTCATACAGCACTTCACAGTCTGAGGGATATCCACTTGGTCGGGCCATTCTGAAAAACAGGCAGAATTTAGACATGGCGTTGCTTATGGGCCTGTTTCATTTGGAACCTGGACTAAAGGATCCAAGATATAGACTTTTAAAAAATAATATTTCTGAAAATGAATTCAAATGGCATTTTGAAAACAAACTCTTACAATGCAGCTTGTGACAGTGGCAGTACACACACATGCATGCACACACACACACATACTGCAAGAGAGAGTGTAACGCCAATAACATGTGACATCTTTCATTACAGAAAGCATGACATAAGACAAAGTATTTCAAGCAACTTGTGACTTTAACCATAACAGCAGACAGGCCCATTGCAACAGAGCAAGCAAGTGGTGTTTTGCAATAGAGCATGATACTGTAATGTGTATATTTTGGATATATATGTAGGATATTTGATTATCCCCAAATACTTTGAAATGGTCCTGGCTGCAGAAAACAGAATGAAAAAAGAAAGAAAGAAAACACTTATCGGTCAGATTTATTATTACTGTTGTCAGTGCTGATGTTATACTTTGGTTGAGTTTCTTCTTGATGGTATGTGTGATACCAACTCTGTGAGAACTTGCTCCTTACAATAAGATCACAGCTGTCACACTGCCTCAGCATGATCAATGTAAAAAGATTTTTTGTTTTTCACAGATATCATTGTTATTGACATTATTGTTGTATTGTTACCTTTGTCTCTAACACAAATAAAATGACACACAATGCTGGAGAAACCAATCACTTTGAGAAAAGGAAAATGCACCAGCAAGTTCTGAAATGGCGCTGAACACCCAAGATGCAGCGGGAAAAAAAGCCCATCAAAGTTGATAGAACTCTTTAAAGACTTTTTTTTTGTGGAAAAGCTAAACATTCTGATCATGCTGCACAAACCTGTCACAACATTCCATCCCGTCTTGTCCGCAGCTGCAGCTCTGGCATCCAGAGTTCACCCATGCGTCCCCCACGGGATGCTGTGTGTGATCCCATGAGTCCTCACAGTATCTCACTCCTGCAGCACAAACACACACTTCTAGTAGTGTCCTCTCGAAAACTTCCATTAAAAACCTTTTGAATGGTAATAATATAAACATGACATGCATTTCCTAACAGTGTTGAAAACCTTAGAGCTCATTGGGACTTTTGTTTCTCGTAGGTTAAACTAGCACTAGGATAATGTTTCAGAGAACAATAAAGATATAGTTTCATTTCAAAAGATTATACAGTTACATAAGTAATAATAAAAAAATACTAAATTAATTCAGTAGGCTATTATTTTAACACACTATTTAAAATTATTCATGCTTCTCTTTCCACCTAAATATTTGCCTCATATTGTACATTCTCACCAAGTACTTTATATGTTGTATATCACTTTGGTTAAAGCACTCAACAAGAACTTATGAACATAGACTTAAAAAAAAATACTTACGTTGTCCGACATCTACTTTTGGCAGTGCCCGATAACAGGCTGCCTTAGCCAGTGGAGCCAGGCAGCAAACAATAAGGACAAGAGCCGCAGACCTCTGCACAATACAAATAGACTAACGTTTCAGAATGTTTTAAAAAACAAACAAACAAAAAAACACTTAACACTAAAAACTGACTTTTTAGTGCTGTTTTTGCTGGAAAAGAGATTGTAAATACATTATGTAGGCCTATTATATTTTGATCAAGGTTGAGTAACAACAAGGCAAGATTTCACATCTTCACCAAATATTTCTTAGGATCATGCATCAAGCAAGAATGTGGCCAAGTATATATCTCATGCACATGCTACAACATTTACCAATAAATATCATTAACCACTAAAATAATGCACAATTTCACTGAAACCATTTAACTTGAAACGACTTACCATTATTGCAAACAGACTGTAAACACAAGTCAGGCTGTGTCAAGTATTTCAGTGAACTCTGGATCAAATCAATATTGACTTGCAAAGGAGGAGCAAAGTTCTCTGAGGGGCTCCAACCAGAGAACCAGAAAAAAGTTTTCAGTATTTTTCTTTTTTCTAACCCTTCCTCTCTATTTATTACTTTTTTAGTCAAATGCAATATTTTATCTTTGGTAAAATGTCATATGTGTTTTTTTTTGTTGTTGTTTTTGTTTTCTGAAAAAAAAAACACACATTATTTTTCAGCAAAATGCAGTTAATTCTAATGCTTATCTTTGAACTTTACTTTTTGGGGTCCTGTAGTGTACACAAACGCATCGTTTCTGTCTTGTTTTACCTTGAACATACTGTAGATTGGATTCCTGAACCTTCACCTGTGTTGCAGTACATGCAATAGCTGACATGCATGCATAATTGGTTTTAGGTCATTCAGTAATGTCATAAGTTTATGCAATAAGCCCCTACAGACCAATCTATACCCAGAGTATTGCACAACTGAGAGGTTGTTGCCAATAAACAGTCCTTAGCTGCTATTGTATAGAATGGACTCAAGGGGCTTATAGCTTTTATAAAATGAGTTCCACACATTCTGTACCTTGTTTGGTTTTATGAGACAAACCTCAGTAACATGAAATGCAACAATTTAATATTATAACATTATTAGATCACATTTGTGTAATACTTTAAATTATACTATAAACAACACCGCTGAAGAAGGTAAGTTTTAATAGTCATCAATCTGACTGACAAATGTGATCCATTTTCTTAACTTTCATAGCCTACTTTTCTTGGGCAGTTTCCTGTTACATTATGAGTAGACTTGTTGACATAGCTCCATGATGTTAGTATTCAAATCAGCTAATTTCTGCCTTTACGATACTAGTAAAGGATTGTTGTAGCATTCAAAAACATTTTATTGTTTTACAAGTGTATTGCGGAAATCATGTCCTATTGCCAGGGCGCCATAAACTTTAATGCCTTCCTTGCCACACAACAATAAATCTGAAAACACTGTAACAAAATTAAACCAATGACCATCTTTTGGGTTAGCCTGACAGGCCAGACTATATCATAAGAATGTATAGTCTGAAGACCACTGATAGACTGTGCCTCAATGGAGGGGCGGGTGATTGTGTTGTCTTTCAAACTGCCTCTCCATGTAGGCTAGCGTTCCGACCAGTGGTACCAGCTGTTTTCCCGTAGCCCGTCGGTAACACAGCAAAGACATCTTTTTTCAGAACGAAAGACTTCGGTGCACTTTCTTGTTCCGCTTTCAAAGAAATAGAGACGTGCAATTCCTCCAAAACTAAAGCTAAAGACGATTTTCTATATACGGCTCTGGTTTGAGCAGGACTGTCATCATCGTACTAAGCCCACCTTACGATTTCCTGTACACATACCACGCTTTGATTGGTTTTCCGCCGCCAGAGTCAGGATACAACGGTTTTCTATCAGGGGTCTCTATATATCCGCTGTGCAAATTCAAATTTGCTACCGCTAGGGGTACATCTAGAGTTCTAGGCTACTTCTGGGTTGGGTTTCTAATTACACTCAATGCTCATGTTACATATTATGGAGAAACATGTAAGCACATCTTGCCCATTCACATGCCTGTCCGGACCCTTACACCCCATTACCTCATTGGCCAACATGAGACAGATTGCAAAGAAATGGTATTTGTTGTTAATTGTTGTATGGCACAATGAAACATATATAAAGCTGTAGCACCAAGAAGTAGGGCATTGAGATGTGGCTTAAATGTTTTGTATCATGGAGGAAAATTATAATGTGATGTAGGCTAATATGCAAAAAATAATATTACTATTTATATTCCTGCTGAGGCAATGGCGGGTGGGAGCATGAGACTTGAGGTTTCGGAACAACAGTCAATATTTGGAAAACACCAGGCCATGCTATACCAGTTACTGTAACATAGTAGGCCATCAATTTATATTGTAATAAGCCTACTCACAGCTAGGGGGCAGCCCATTTTGTGCTCCATTAAGACCTAATGCAAAAAGCCATACCGTGCGGCCCTTTCCAATCTCCCTTTGCTGACCCCCTCCGCCCCCACCAGCCAGTGGTCTGTTCCATTATGCCTCAATGGCAAGTTCATTGTTTAGACTAGCGGCAGAATGAGTGCTTTGGGGACTGAAGCTGGGATCTCACTTCAAAAGACCCGGATCTTTAAGCTTTTCAAAATTATTACAACCAGTGCTGTCACACCCAGTTTCCTTTCCTCAGACTCAAGCAAGCATTTTTTCTTTATGCTGAGTTCAGACTACCGGATATTAGCCACGACATGACAAAACACTACACGTTTGTGAATTATCCAGTGTTCACATTTGGCGACTCAGATTTTTAGTATTGAGAGTCTCACAGAAATTCTAAGGGCTGTAATTTCGAGATTTAGGCAAAAAAACTCGTTTGTCCCTCCCCCTGTCTCTACTACACTCCTCAACGGCCTCTCAAATGCCTCCCTCGCTGTAGCACTTTGTCAGTGGCTTGTTCAATACCTTTAAGTCTAGACTTAAAACCTTCCTCTTTGACATTTCCTGGGAGTGGGGCATGGCATATTACCACTCCTCTTGGGCTTTCCTGGGAGGGCTACCTCAGCTGTTTTTCCAAGGTGGCTACTGACCACCCCCTTCTGGGCTGGTGAGATGCCATGCACCATACCTTAGTTATGCTGCGATAGCCTAGTGCTGCCACTTACTGCACACTTGCCATCCTGTACAACCCTCTTTCTCCTCTCTTTCTCCCTGTCCTCACTTAACATACAATATATGACACATTTATATCATGAAGTGATATCCTCCTAGACTGGCCAAATCCTTTTGTTTCTTTTTGTTTCTCTTGCCTCTTCTGCCCCGACGCACTTGCTGAGTGGTGAACCTCCCTTGCCTCCCTGCCACCAACCCTACCCCACTACTGATTCCGAACAACCTCTCTGGAGCCACACACCAGGACCATCATCCCTTTTCTCTCTGAGGCCCGTGATGGATCTGGTCTGATGGCCCCCTGATGACCACTACCTAAATGGCGACCAAAACCCAATGAACTCTAATCCCAAACGACTCCATCCCCTGGCCCTGACTGTCACACAAACTATGTGTATATGAATGTATCTCTGACTACATTCAGTGCTAATGCTGTTCTGTGTAAACCATGGTCAATCTATGCATCAGACTTTACGGATACTTATTAGGCCCCAGGCAGGTAGGCTGAGTCCATGAGGCATGGATCTGCCCAAGGTTTCTTCCTAAAAAACAAATTATTTATAAAGCGAAGGGAATTTTTCCTTCCCCCTGTTTCTCATGGATGCTTCCCGTACTGTCTGTAAAGCGCTGCGAGACAATGAATGCACTGTATTTGAGCGCTCTACAAATAAAATTGAATTGAATTGAATTGAATTGAATTGAATTGTTCACAGCTGTGAACAGGTGTTGTTTCTGGCATGGGCAGTTGCCCGGGGCGGCACTGCAACGACAATTACGGGGTTTAAATGGAGCTAGAGAATTTGTTTTTTACCTAAATAGTCTTTTTCATGAACTACTTCCACAATAACTTGACAATTCTATATATTTGATTTTAAAAGAGTTGCCGAATACAGCTTTAAGGAGAGCAATGAAGGAGCACGCACAAGAGACAATTGAGGAATTAACATTGCTCTACATGATTCAGGCTCTACATGATTTTATTGATGTAAGAATAATTATTATTGAAAGAGTAATCGTCATGTAATGGGACTAAACACTGACTATCTGTGACACATGGCATCTTGTGAGATTCTGGGAACCTGGCCAAGTGCAACTATGTAGCTTAAGGGGGTATAAATTTGGGGTGAATCCTATATGTGCGGGAGGAATGCATTCTGTAGGTTGAGCTGTTGAAACTTTCTCTTGATTAACCGTCTTAACTTCATTTCTGGTTTCGGTGTCAGTCCTTTCCTCCCTGTAATGACCACGCATAGAACAAAGATTTTGTTGTTTTATTCAACCTCATCATATATCATCATGTGACATTTTTAAAGTTGCTAAAAGGGAGTAATTGGGTCATCGAGAGTTTTATTTTCCTGGATACCGGTGAATTCCAACTTTTTGGACAGTTGTTGCCACATACGGATGTGGACATATCCATCACCCACGTTAACCTGGGACACAAAAAAACAGACATTAGTAATGAAAGCTGAAAATCTACACAATTCCTCTGAATTACAGTAATTTCCCGTATATAAGCCGCATTGTGTATAAGCCGCAGGACAGTGTTTTTTGCAAGTTAAAAAAACAAAACCATATCAACACCATATTAACTGCCCCCCTGTTTTAACCTCATAGCGGAAGAAATTTTGCAAAATCAATGTATAAGCCGCGGTTAATAGTCGGGAAATTACGGTATTTTCTTATGTAAGGTTATGGTTTTGGAGCTTTTGCCTTTATTTGACAGTATCGAGTATAAAGGAAATGAGTGAGAGAGAGATGGGGAGGGATCGGAAAATGACCTCGGGTCAAAATTCAAGGAGGTTTATTTGTCACATACATTGACTAACTAATGCAAGGCAAGTTGTGAAATTGTATATGAAGAAATTGCAGAAATTGTCTCTGCAAAATTGCAAGCATTTTGGCTTGCGAGACTGCTCTATTCATGCTCCAGTGTTGCACAACCATAGTTTCATGATGGATGCTGCTTTTCAAATCTGGTCCGACAATGGCAGCCTCTATTAATAATCTTTATGGCAATGGTAGTTTTATGTCCTTCACTCTAACTCTTTCATAGCCTAGCAACATAAAGAAAAGACGTAAGGTAATGCTGGTTTTAGCACGGGTGTTGTTAGGCACGAGGTGGAGGTAGGGAAATCCAAAAATGCCAGCAGGTTTATTGCCTATATTGTGACATCCTAGGCAATGGGCAGTAGGAGGTGTCCTCAAAACAACAAACCTTCAACTACTAATAAATAAACAACTACAGCTCTCTCACCCATCTCTCTCACTCAACACAACAACACGGCTCTCTCTCATCTGATTCTCCTCATCTCTGACCTTCGCAACGTTTGATTTCAGTTTCTAAGTTAAGTGGTTAGAGTTGAATTATATAATTAAAGAAGAAAAGAAAAGCAATTGAAAAATCAAACCCAGGTCCCTGGACGCCCCCAACTATATTCAATTTTTATTTATGCATGTCACATGAGTGACGTGGGTTTCAATTCCCCTCCAATGCATTAATTTGTTGTCATCTGAAGTGTGATTTTTTAATTTTTCTCACAAAATTAAAGCTAAGAGAAGGTTGCAGGAATGTTTGCTTAATTAAACAACACAACCAGAAGCAAGCATTCTTAATCCTTAAAAAAAAAAACTTTCCTAGGACCCCTTCGGAGAACCAAAACAACCTTCATGCACCATTCCCTCACCCAACAGATAACCTTCCTGAACATTTCCGGAACCAAAAAGCATAGTGGGGATGCTGTGGCTCAGTGGGCTAGTGTGTCGTACCATGAATCTGGGGACCTGGGTTTGAGTCCAATCCAAGGTCAATTCACTATCCTTGCCTCTCTCATTCTCTCTCTCTCTCTCTCTCTCTCTCTCCCTCTCCCTCATTTACTGTCGCTCTCTACTGTCCTATCGGATTAAAGGCAAAAAAAAAAGCCCTAAAAGAAAGCAACAAACTGGATGGTTTAAAGGGAAAAAAGCTGAAAGTTAAAAAAAAAAAAAAAAAAACAGTAAGTAAAAAACAGACTCAATGCACAGTGCATCAGGTCTACTTACTTGAAGTGAATGTACAAATTACAGCCCAACCTAAACTACAGATGATGTTTGCTAAGGGCTCTCAATCCAATATTCTGTCACACACACACAAACCTTAATGAAGTAAGTCGTTCCTGATGAAACTTGATCCCGGTACAGAATGGGGTAGAAAATTGAAAACTTGTTTTTTTTTCCTTTCTCCACATGGCTTTTAATCTGTAAGACAAAAACGTCAGAGCATTAATTAATGTATCATTCTTCCTATAAAAAGTCATCTTTATCCATGTTTTTTTTTTTTACTCAAAAACTTTTTTTTATTTTGCTGGTGTGAGAGTTGTGGTCTGCGCAAGGGTATGTGTTTCTGTATATGTGTGTGTGTGTGTGTGTGTGTGTGTGTGTGCGTTGCGTTGCTCTGTATTTTGATCCTTGATGCTTACTGTCAAATGATAAAAGAAATTATCACAAAGACAATGCTATTTTAAAATTAAGATATAAAATGCACAAAACAGCAGGCTAACAGTATAGAGTGTTTCTGCTCACCACTTTTATCTTACTTAATTTTTCTCACCTCAAGGCATATTTTCTGGATTTCGGGTGTAGCTCCTTTGGTTTCTGATAAGCCTTCCATTCTTAGTTGCCTGCAGCAATAGAGTTGTATTACTTTCTTAGTAATATTTTGGCTCGTGCAATTTAAAAAGCTCCAGGACTACATGTCTGTATTATTTATAGGTTCCCCAAAACATTCAAATTGTCATAGCCTATGAAAATTGCTCAGTAACTTGTATCCTCCCTTCATGGGTGTTACAAGGGTGTACGTTTAGTCGCAACTTTGGTAGGGCCAATACCAAATTACCAAACCCAGATAACCTAATATTATGTTATTACCAAACAATAGCCCACTTTCTGCAATCCACAAGGCTAAACCTCTATAAACAAACACCTGAAAACAGAAACAGAACTCTGTTTATATAAACAAAACTTTGTTTATATCTTCAGTGATTTTCATCAGTCATTCTCTGACTTACAGTATTTCCACAGTTTACACAGCATTTTTTGTTTAGCCCAGCCATTACCTGTGTTGTGCAGGCAGGACAGAGGAAGTGTAGCTGAAAAGGAAAGGTGCTAAAATAGATGTAAAGGGTCTTTAGCTCTTACTTTTGAAACAAACAGTTGATGATTTAGCACATTACAGTCTTGATAATCTAAACAACCAACAGCAATATTTTTCACTGCAATAACTATCATCATGATCATGCATTATCATTAGCAGAAGCCTATAGATGGATCTTTTATTTTGATACCCATTTCTATTTCCTTGTATAGGCTACACTATGGAAGTAGCCAGAATCTAATCGTATGCCATGCCTCACACCATGTTAAGTTATAACAATGATACCTGATAACGGGAGTGCTCAGCAAAATGTGTAGCAACTTTGCTTTGCTGAGTAATTAGTGTACTGTACATGTTATCTTTATGTTGAAGGGGAGTTTGATGTTTTGAGTGTTTTAGCAGGGAGTAGGCTTAGTAATTGATCAAACATGGCCTAACTAGCAGCTCGTCATTTTATGATCTACAGTTTATTTCTGTCGAATAAATCTGCTAAATTCATAATAACCTTCACCAAGGAGGTTATGTTATTGCCGGTGTGTGTGTGTCTGTCTCTGTGTGTGTCTGAGTGTCTGTCTGTCTGTCTGTGTACAACATACTCGTAAGTGCTGCACGGATTTGGATAAAATTTTCAGACCACGTCTATGTTGGGACAAGTAAGAATTGATCCAATTTTGGTGGTAATTGGTGATCCAGAATACCATCTGGAATGGATTTTGTCACAAGTGAAACTAACATTTCAGCTGTACCTACTTTATCTGATTCACACGGATCTTAGTACACATCATCTTTGGTCCATGCCTGACAAAACGTATCCATTGTTTTGATCGAAAGTCAAAGTGCTCACTTTCTACAGCCAATGAAATTTGACGGCAAACAGGAAGTCACCTCAGTGTTGCAGGCTTTTTCTCCTTTTAGTTTTTATTGTATCTGTGACCACATTGCCCGGCGGAGGTCTTGCACTCTCCGAGTGCTTTTCTAATTACTGTTGAATTGTTAGGCCTTGATTTGTGTTTGGTTTGGCATGGTCTTTCCATCACATGGTCTATTTCCATCACAATAAACTGATCCACTGTTATTTGAAGCATTTTCATTTTTGAAGTAGATATCACACTGTAATTAAATCAAAACAGGCAATAATGTATTTTACAGCCCTGATTCCATGTAATTTCTATAAAAGTGCATAGGTAATTACTAGAAATGAACACAGGATTTTACCATTTCATTACAATATTTTAAGTCATGCTATCAAATCTCATAATAATAACTAGCCTAAGTGATTCCTATGAACATTTTGTTGACTTAGTACCCTCAAGAAATAGTGTTTATTGTTCAGAAATAATTATTCCGTTATCAGTCAGTAATGGGAGTACTTATGAGTTGTTACCACAAGTTATTACCACAGAACTACCCTCTTGTTACTGAGCTGTAATGTAAAGCATTACCACTGAGGAATTCCACAACAGGCTACAACTGTCTCCACAATTAATTAATTTGTAAACTGTTTCAGCAACTATTAACCACCATAGCTGGGTAGCTCATGTGAAGTATTTATTATATCATTTTGGTACAGTATTTGTGACAGAAAAACTTGAGAAGAACTGATGAATTTGGAACCATGTGCATCGCAATCGCATCACAATTTTTAAAATGAGTGTGCCATTGGCTCTCAAATTTCTGCTGCCTGTCCTTTCTTGTTTGGGGTAACAAGGCCTCATAGTTCACCACCACCCTCTGTCCAATTTTGAAACTTGTTCCCACAGTTAGCAAACAATGTTCACCCGCAGTAGCAATAGAATTTGAACACCTTACAGCTGAGCTGCTTTAACGGAGCAAAAACATTGAAAGGTGTCCCGCTGAAAGAATCAGTAGAAGGACTGATTCTGAAAGGACTATATGAAAAATAATTTGAGAAAAAAAATATAAAATATCACGACGTTTAATTTGCTTATAGTGGCTTGTGTAGGTATTTTATTTGACACAAGCAAATATTTTCAAACAATACTAACTGCCCTCAAAGGGCCCCATGTCAGAGCCTTAGAATGGTCCTAACTTTTCCCCTCCTAGCAGTGCCCTTGCCTGGTAACTGACTATGAGTGAAGGCATGAGCCAAACAAGTAATGGCTGTAATGGCTGCCACAACCCCTTCCTGTTCCCATCTCCCCTGGGGTACCCCCATGGGAGGTTTTTGTTTTGTCATTTTCTCATTTAGCCAAGGTGAAGTACATTGTATGCTTGATTTGTGAAATTTGCTGTATTCACAAAGTACAAATCCACCCATTTTTAACACGTAAACGTGTCCACTCAAGAAAGAGGGGCTACTGGTTTGAGACCCCACCTGCATCAACCCCTTCAATAGCCCTGAGTTAGGGCCTCCTGCCACAGCTCATTACTGGTACTGATTTTGTGATGTCAATATAATCCACCCACTCTAGAAGAGACAAATAGCAATAGTTTTGGTAAAGTCACACTGAAACTTATCTGAGTTATTATTCAGTTATTAGTCAGTAACTTGAGATGCTATGAATTGTTGTCATTAAGTTATTACCACAAAACTACCCTCTTATTACTGATCTGTAATGTAAAGTATTACCGTTCATTGTTAACTATCAGCTCAGAATTATTGAGTATAAAGTAAGTTACTTGAATGTACGAATAAATAAATATAGGCCTTAGTTAAAAACTTAATCACTTTCCACTAATATTTTGAACTCATTAAACAGTTGGGTTTTCCAGCGGACAGCTATCCATGCTCTCAACACACACAAGTCTGCAAAACGGACAAAGTATTTGTTTGTCAAACATTTCTTTATACATTAAACAGTTCACAGGTTTATTTCTGCCATCATGACAATACATAATGCTTTTATATGAGGCTCTCAATTTTTTTCAA
Organism: Sardinella longiceps; assembly: GCA_027497455.2. NCBI lineage: Eukaryota > Metazoa > Chordata > Actinopteri > Clupeiformes > Clupeidae > Sardinella > Sardinella longiceps. The sequence continues at coordinate 25,534 of JAODXP020004992.1, read as the reverse complement.
AAAGTACAACCTCCTTTGTTCTCATCACAAAAATATAAGAACATAAAACCTTAAGTACATTGAATACAATAATTTCTATTTGGGTTATCCTCGTTGATTCGTTGTATGCCTCAAATACCTTAACAGCTGCTCTGAGTCTTGATTTATATATTTAGATTTTAAAAGACTAATTAAATAACAGTCAACGATGCAAAATAAGGGAAGGTCAAAAAAGAATTCCCCACAAAGCAGATATACTCCCCAGCATCCTCAAGAGTCACATTCTTTATAAGCAGAACCTCCGTATCCACCTTGTTTACCCAGAGGACCAGCATGAAACAGCAGGAACATGCAGACCCACGTGGCGGGGAGAGAGAGAGAGAGAGAGAGAGAGAGAGAGAGAGAGAGAGAGAGAGAGAGAGAGAGAGAGAGAGGACAATTACTTTTAGTAAGGCATTACTGAATTCTATCCATCATTGCCCCCTCCTACATATGCATAACAGTATTTTGAGAAGAGTATAGTATCACTCTGTCGGGAGATATTCCACGATATTGACTGGCTCACAGAATCCATATTTATAAAGAGCCATGCAATGCAAGTTGCAGGTTGTAATGCAAGTTGTAAAATGCATTGTTGGCAAATGTGTGTTTCTTGGAAACTTATATTAAGGATATTTTTCTTAGCAGAGAAGTCGATGTTTAGGAATAAATTGCTACATTTCCCATTACTTTGGCTTTGTCTCAGGAAAACCGAGCAAGGTAGGCTGTGTGTGGTAGCCCTTTTATGAAAGCAATACACCCATGTGATCTGTTCTAAACAGCTTCACCTCGCTGCTTCATGTGTAACAACACCACTCAGTTATGCAATATTCACATTATAGAACAGCCTGACCTGAGTCAGTTACAGTGTGTGTACACTGCTGCACCAGCCAAACTCACTCCCAGAACCCTTGCAAACATATAACATGTGTACATTACTGCATTTCTATCATTCATCATTCACTACCCACACTTCATTCACTTGTATGCTTGTGTTACACCTCAGGGTGCCGTGCCACAGAAAACCTTTATCAAGATGGTAAACAGGGTTAACAGACGTTCAACAGGGTATGAGCTATAGCTCATTAAACTGGGCAAACACTAAAAGCATAGACATTTTCATCCAAAGCAACTTACATTTGTCAGCTATCACTGAGTTCATTGGTCCTAGAGTAACTTTGGATTAAGTGCTTTGCTCAAGAGCACAACAATGGCAGGTGAGATTTGAACCCACAACTTCCAGACTACAAGCACAATAGTCAGGCTCCTTAACCACTTCACTACCACTGCTTGAGAAAAAAAGCACATATGAATACTGATATAAGAGGCAATATGTCTTACCTCTAGCAAGCGTACATATGGCAAACCATCACATCCGTAACGACTCCCGTTGATTTCAATATGCTTGAACCACTGGATGCGGGGCTTTGGTTGTGTAAAGAACTTACAAACTAACTCCACATCACTTCCCACCATTGCAGTGCGATTTGATGGCAGTATCGGCGTAGTATTAGGCAAACAGGGAGCTGCTGCATCACACAAACAGAAACACACATACACACACAGATACACAAAATCATTGAATAAGACACTTTATGCCTCATTTCATTTAACATGTGCTGTTTTATCTTCTCAGAACTTGCAAACCTTTTGTTGGTGTATACTACATGGCTACACAAGGAAATAACGCAGTGCATGTTAATAAACATGTCTTTCAACAGGGAGATAATGCCTGGTGTAATGGATGCCAACTAGCTTGGCTAGTTGGCGGCAGTACTTGTACGTCCTCACAACTCAATCTTAATGGGTGCTTCTAACTGCTGAGCTAGAAGCCTGGGCTTAGCTCAGTGGATAGAACATTCGACTCCCATGCCGTGGGTTAGTTGTAGTTGACGGAGTGGCAATTTCGAGACCCAAGTACAGTGAGAATAGATCCGGCTACATTGGTGCCGTGACCCAGATAGGAGTGAGGATTTGGGGGGTTAGTTTAACGGATGCTGGCTAGCTGGCAGCAGTACGTGTAAATCCTCACAACTCAATTCCTTAATTGGCTCCTCTAACTGCTGAGTGGCAAGTTCGAGACCAGAGTGGGGTGAGAACAGCTCCGGCTACACTGGCAGTAACTATTCTCTACTGCAAAAATATTGTAATGATTTATGTGTACCAAACATCTCAAGGCAACATGGAAGTATGTGGAATGAAAAGAAAATACAAAAACAAATGTGGTAACACTTTCTATGAACCCAGTATTCATAGAGCATTATAAATTAGTGCTGTCAGTTTAACGCGTTAATATCGGCGTTAACGCAACCCCATTTTAACGCCGTCATTTTTTTTAACGCGCGATTAACGCATTTGACCCGCCATTATCAATGGAATGTGAAAAAAATATCTCCGACATTCCAACACCTCCCGACGTTTCAGTATGTCCTGTGTTTGTACTAGGCTTGAAGTAGGCCTACTGCTTAGCCTAGGACCTAGGCTACTCATGCCTACAGTAGCCTACACACGCACTCCGCACACGGGTGTAGATGTGTCTGCACTCTGCTCTGCTGCTCCGATGTCAGTGAAAACAAATATTTTACCGACACAATCGTTGGCGTTCACTCGCATGTTCGCATATTTAGGTTGTTAATTAACTAGAGGATTAATGTTGTCACTTAGAAATCCCTTCTCTTGAACGGAATACCCCGCAAATAGGCTAATATCAGTTTCAAAAATGCAGCGCGAGTGAGAGAGGTGAAGGTCGGAGCGCAACTGAGAGAGAGAATGTTTGTGAGCGTCATTTGATGTCAGTGAAAACAAATATTTTACCGACACAATCGTTGACGCTCACTCGCATGTTCGCATATTTAGGTTGTTAACTAGCTAGAGGATTAATGTTGTCACTTAGAAATTCCTTCTCTTGAACTGAATACCCCGCAAATAGGCTAATATCGGTTTCAAAATTGCAGCGCGAGTGAGAGAGGTGAAACAGGTCGGAGCGCAACTGAGAGAGAGAATTTGTGCAAACGAGACGCATAGCCTATTGCCTACCTGATTCTGAACGTATGACCTTGTCACTAAAATGAGAGCTTCTTGCAGGGCAATTGCCAATATGGCAAAATGCATTTTAAAGGTATGCTCATGCAATGTAGGTTTACTCATGTAGACCATAATGCCATATTTCCATTGAGCCTCTTTAAAATATACTGTAATAAACAGTGTTATTTTCAAATAAAGGCTGCCACCACCTTTGTTAAACCGGTCCGGTCCGGTGGTCGTCCCCAGATTCCACACAGAACTCACACATCCAATTACTTCAATAAATGTTAATTTCTTTATTATTCACAAGATTCAATTCATTAAAAAGGGGAAACACTACTAGGTTCCAGGGGCCAACAGGGGAGTATGGGCAGAGTAAACAATCTCTAAGGGGCAGTCAGCTAATAACCATCACCATCACACATCACAGTAGGCTATTGTACACACGGTATTGCACACACATTATTTCACACACAGTATTGCACACACCCACGAGGCCTCACTACAAAAATAGGCTACACAGCACACTCTATAAATCCCCACACCTTCATAAGAAGCACAGCATAGCTATTCGGTTAATAAATAAACAGATGGCTTAGTGCCCAATATACAAATGCTAAAACAATGCCCGTAACCCACCCATAGACCACACACACACAACCATAGCAGGTAACCCTCCCTTTTCCCCCACACATCCACACACGCACGCACGCACACACACACACACACACACAGCACACACGCACACACACACTATGCGGCGAGCGCGCATGCACACACACACACACACACAAGCGCGCTCACACACCAAACACACCGTTCATTTATCAAAGCTAAAAACAATCAAGACTTCCCTCCATCTAGAAGCAGCCGTCGAGACCCTCCCGTCGTCCGTAGTCCGCGGGCACCGGCGTCCCGGTTGCCCACAAAAAAAAACAAGTCTCTCGCCACACCAAAGAAGTTTTAAGTCCACGCAAACGTCCCGCGTCGGTCAGTCATACAGTCCTAGAACAGGCAGTCCATTATAATCCACAATGCCTCCGTTAGCCCAGCCGTCAAACAAAGCATAGCCTACACGTCCACGCTTCTCAAACAATTCCAGCGTCTGCCTCTCTCTCGCGAGTCAGTCCAACCTACCCGTTAAAACTCCTTCTAGTCCAGGTGTCTCTCATTCCCAATCAGCCCTGCTTAATCGCAACAGGTAACACACTGACGTGATTAGCGCTTCCCTGTTTTGAACGCAATCACGTAATGACGTTCAGGATCTGGAAGGTAGCACTCACGTGATGACGCTCAAGACAGCAAGTTTCATCACACTACCCCCCCCTTTGACAAGAGACTCGTCCCCGAGTCTCACTTACAGTATGTAGTCTTTAGTCCAGGTCGGTGGCCTCCTTACCCGTCCCCTCTGTCCCACACCACCCCCAACTGAACCTTGCCCAAGAACAGGATCAGCCACCACAGTTGGAACAAGAGCAAAGTTCGGGGCCATCCCAGGGCCGAAAGCAGGGCCAGGCACGGCGGAGGCAGCAGCAGGGCCAGGCACGGCGGAGGCAGCAGCAGGGCCAGGCACGGCGGAGGCAGAAGCAGGGCCAGGCACGGCGGAGGCAGAAGCAGGGCCAGGCACGGCGGAGGCAGAAGCAGAAGCAGGGCCAGGCACGGCAGAGGCAGAAGCAGAAGCAGGGCCAGGCACGGCAGAGGCAAAAGCAGGGCCAGGCACGGCAGAGGCAAAAGCAGGGCCAGGCACGGCAGAGGCAAAAGCAGGGCCAGGCACGGCAGAGGCAAAAGCAGGGCCAGGCACGGCAGAGGCAAAAGCAGGGCCAGGCACGGCAGAGGCAAAAGCAGGGCCAGGCACGGCAGAGGCAGAAGCAGGGCCAGGCACGGCAGAGGCAGAAGCAGGGCCAGGCACGGCAGAGGCAGAAGCAGGGCCAGGCACGGCGGAAGCAGAAGCAGGGCCAGGCACGGCGGAAGCAGAAGCAGGGCCAGGCACGGCGGAGGCAGCAGCAGGGCCAGGCACGGCGGAGGCAGCAGCAGGGCCAGGCACGGCGGAGGCAGCAGCAGGGCCAGGCACGGCGGAGGCAGAAGCAGGGCCAGGCACGGCGGAGGCAGAAGCAGGGCCAGGCACGGCGGAGGCAGAAGCAGGGCCAGGCACGGCGGAGGCAGAAGCAGGGCCAGGCAGGGCGGAGGCAGAAGCAGGGCCAGGCACGGCAGAAGCAGAAGCAGGGCCAGACACGGCAGAGGCAGAAGCAGGGCCATCAAGACGCCCAGTTGCCAGGCGTGATCTTGAAAAGACCCAGCTAGCGCCATACCTCTTTCCTCGGGATCTCTGCGGCTGCATACTCTGCTGAGAGGGTGTGGAGCCAGGCTGGGAGGGTCTCGGGCATGGTTGGGAGGGTCCGACTGCTACAGCTGATGGGTTCTCATTCCCATTGACAAGGGGAGTCTCTGAAAAGGAAGAAGGCACAAAGGGTTTTAACCGATTGAAGTGGACAGTCATATCTGTGCCATCCCCCTCTGGCTTAATTTTATACAACACATCAGATACACGGGCCACAACCTCATATGGCCCACGAAACTTTTTCTGTAATTTGGGACATAAACCTCGTTTTCTTGTCTTATCCCTCAACCAAACCCGTTCCCCAACAGAATAATATTGAAAGTTAACCTTAAAGTCATAGTTTCTCTTCTGATTGCCAGAGGCTTTCATTTGATGTCTCTTTACAGCATCTACAACAGTAGACAAAGTGTCATTCAACCTTGAAACATACTCGTTGGGAGATGTAAATCTATCCTGGTTATCCAGGTCTAGTACTACATCCACTGGCAGCACAACTTCTTGACCAAAGAGGACCCGAAAAGGAGAGAACCCCGTGCTCGAGTGCACACTACTTCGGTACGCCATCATGACATAGGGGAGCAGGGTGTCCCAGTTTGTCTGGTTGGCATCAACAAAAATGGACAACATCGATACCAACGTTCTATTAAATCTTTCCACCATCCCGTCAGACTGAGGAAAATAGGGACTAGTGCGTGTTTTATGGATCCCCAATAATCGACACACTTCTTTAAACAGCTGCGATTCAAAATTCCTCCCTTGATCGGAGTGAATGGTTCTCGGGGCTCCGAACCTACAAACCCACTCCTCCGTTAAGATTTTTGCTACAGTACAAGCCTCTTGATTCTTCATAGGGAAAGCTTCAGACCATTTGGAGAAATAATCACCAATAACCAGGATATACCTATTCTCTGACAGCGTTAGTGTTAGAGGCCCCATATCTAAAGCAAGACGCTCATGAGGACGTGACGTAACAGAGGGTAGTAAGGGAGCACAAGGGGCCTTACCGATGGTTTTGTGTGAGGCACATTCCTTACACTCTGTGCACCACCTCTTAACATCCCCAGCCCACCCTGGCCAATAAAAACGGTCTTTCACCTTATGTCGCAATTTTTGAATCCCCAAATGGCCATCCGTTAACTCATCATGCAGCTGACCCAGGACATACGGCACCATACCCTTGGGAAGGACAACCTGGGTCCTGCAACCAATGTTTTCCTCCCCCATAGGTACCCGCAACAACATCCCATCCCGTACTTGAAGTTGGCTCCACACCCTAGCAAACTTCCCCAGTTCAGCTGGACAGTTGGTTTCGACACTTCCCTCAGATTTCAACTGTATTAATAACTTTAAATTTGGATCGGTCTGTTGGGCAATTTTGAGCTCCTCCCCCCTTACAGTTTCGGCCCCTTGTGGGCCCGACACTTCTTCATTGCCCCCCAGACACAGACCTGGTTTATGAACTTCCTGCAGCGCTTTAACAAAGGTGCTGACTGCATGTAAACCTATCGGCTGTTCAGGTGTTTCGACCCCAATAAGTGCCATAGATGGTATTCGCGACAGGGCATCAGCATTTCCATGCTGCTTGCCGGGGCGATGAACAATGCGATACTGGAAGTTTGCAAGCTGCTCTATCCAACGGGCCAACTGGCCTTCCAAGCCCTGAAAATTGTGCAACCAGTGCAAGGAATTGTGGTCTGTTCTTAAAATAAACTCCCTCCCAAGTAAATAATGCTTGAAAAACTTGGTGAAAGTGACCATAGCTAATAACTCCTTTTTGGTGGTTGCATATTTTCGTTCGGTTTTAGTCAAGGCCCGGCTCCCGTATGCAATAACTCTCTCAAAGCCATCATATTCTTGCGACAAAACTGCACCTATGCCACAATCACTTGCATCAGTATCTAGTATAAACATCTTTTGAGGATCAGGATACGCAAGGATTGGAGCAGACATTAGAGAGGTCTTGACAAACGCATTACAACATTTCTCATCCCACTTAAATCTACGCCCCTTCTCCGTCAATACATGTAATGGCCGTGCAATTTCAGCAAAATTCTTCACAAAACGTCGGTAGTAAGAGGCCAGACCCACAAAACTCCTGACCTCAGTCTGGTTGGTGGGTTCAGGCCATGCTCGTATGGCTTCTAATTTGGCAGGGTCAGCCATTACACCCTCAGACGAAATAACATGCTCCAAATACTGTACTTCTGTGGAGAACAAATTGCATTTGGATGGTTTTACTTTCAAATGAGCTGCTTGAAGCTTCCCCAACACCTCTCCCAACCGGCTTAAATGTTCCTGGAAGCTGCGGCCAAATACAATTACGTCGTCCAAGTATACTAGACATGTTGTCCACTGTAAATCGGCCAAAACAAGGTCCATTAATCTTTGAAACGTACCTGGAGCATTAGTAAGGCCAAATGGTAATACGTTAAACTCCCACAGACCACTTTTAGTGGTAAAGGCAGTTTTGGGCCTGTCTTTAGGATCTACCTCGACTTGCCAATAACCACTACATAAATCAAGGGTAGAGAACCACTTGCATGTGTCAGACTATCGAGAGCATCATCAATGCGTGGAAGCGGATATGCATCTTTCCGAGTCACGTCATTTAGCTTCCGATAGTCTACACAAAAACGTAATTTACCGTCTTTCTTTCTGACAGGAACAACGGGTGCTGCCCAAGGACTTACGGAGGGTCGAATAATGCCACGTTGTTGCATGTCTTTAATGTAGTCCGTCACTTCCTGTTGCAAATGCAGTGGCACACGACGGGGTGCCATTTTAATCGGAGGCGCTTGCCCAGTATCAATTTCGTGAAGTGTCAAATGAGTCCTACCTAAATCGGCATCATCCCGACTAAAAACTGACAAATGGGTGGATAGGAGCCCACAAATTCTCTGCATGTCTGCTGGGTTAAAACCTCTCTCCTCCAAACCCAACTCCTTAACCAGAGAATCCGTTGACCAGCCCGTCTGGTCTTTACGGGTGTCTACCTCTGTTAATCCCTCCTCAATATGGACATCAGGACAAAAAGTGCCCACTGACATACCCCGCCTCAGTGTATGCGCATGTTCTGCCATATTAATGAGTCTTACCGGTATTAAGCCTTTTTCTACCTTGCTCACAACCCTAGCAACCAATACCTCAAAATGACTAGAGAGAGCCCCAGAGGGTTCCAACATGCCTTCCATACCTTCCAGGGATGCCCCGCTGACGCTCCCTGGAATGATCACCTCACTCCGTGGAGGGATAGTGAGGTCCTTCTCGACAGTCACAGGCCGGTTCTCCTTTAAAGGATGGATGAGTTGTAAAGACAGTTTCTTTCCTATTAACACACAGAACCCCCCCTTTAAATCAATCACTGCTCCAAATTTACATAGGAAGTCTGTTCCCAACAGCCCCTCCTCGGGTGCAATATCAGCAACTAAAAAATCTGTAGTTAGGGCTAAATTATCCAATACACACACAGTTTGCCACCCACCATATATTTCCATGTGCCCACCATTAGCTACAGACACTTTCCCATTATAACCCATTAATTGAGCACCCACCGACTTATTCTTCATCCAGAATGTATGGGATATTATTGACACTTGTGCTCCTGAGTCTACTAAAAGGGAGCAATCGACCCCGCCCACTTTAGCTGACAGATAAACACCTGCCCCACAAGCATGTCCCAGAGGTTCCACCCTTAGGCCAGAGAAGCAATGATGAGGGGCGGGCATTTGGCCCTCTGTGCCAGCCCCTTCTATTTTAAATAGGCCTAAGGACAGTTCTTCCTAATATGCCTATTACAGCCACACTCCCAGCAGCCATCCCCCCGTTCCCTATTGCTACGATCGACCATTGGGTCCATTCGTGATGGATTAACTGCACCAGGCTGTGAAGGGTTGCCAGAGACAGTGTTTCGTTGTAAGCTACCCTGTGCATTTTTAATTTCGACCACTGTGGCTTGTAAAGTTTTCAGCTCCTGCCTTAACCCCTCTACAACACCCAGTAAAACCCCCATCTGTGAATCACCAGCAGGGGGCCTACCACTCACTCCCATGACTTTAGATTCCACCTTCAATTCTGTTCGTTCTAAGTCTCGAATTAATTCCAGTTCTGTTGCAACACTAATAGCATCCTCTAGGGTGGGGGGCTTAGCACTACGTAGCTGAATTCGCAATTCTCCACTTCCCACATTGGCCATAAAATGATCACGAGCCAGCAAGTCCTGTGTCAATGCATCAACTGAAGAATATGCCTTAGCCACTAATCGTCGAAGCGCATTCCCAAACTCCCTAGCAGTTTCCGTAGGCAATCTTTTCCTAGAGGAAAAGCTCACTCTATGCCACTCTTCCCCACATGGTTCCAGGTATTTACCCATGGCTACTTTTAATGTTGAATAGCTACTTTTATCAATTGGGCTCAAACCTGCATAAATATCCCGGGCTCGTCCTGAAAGTAAAAGAGACATGAACTTCAATTTTAATTCGTCCGTCCAGTGATTAACCTCAGATGCCAATTCAAATTGTTCAGACCAATCTGACCAGTCCCTGCCCATCCCAGTAAATGTTTCTGGCATGAAAACCGGTCTCTGGAGAGACTGAAGGGGTCTCTGGAGAGATGGTTGAGATGACTGTACAAGCACCGGTACAGGGGCGTGTACATGCACCGGTGCAGGGGGTTGATCCTGTTCATTAGCTACCTGGCTAGAACCCGCTGAGCTGAGCTCCGGTGTGGAATCAGAAGACGACATAATTTGTTCTTAAATCCCACCGCTGCCGCCAGTGTAATAAACAGTGTTATTTTCAAATAAAGGCTGCCACCACCTTTGTTAAACCGGTCCGGTCCGGTGGTCGTCCCCAGATTCCACACAGAACTCACACATCCAATTACTTCAATAAATGTTAATTTCTTTATTATTCACAAGATTCAATTCATTAAAAAGGGGAAACACTACTAGGTTCCAGGGGCCAACAGGGGAGTATGGGCAGAGTAAACAATCTCTAAGGGGCAGTCAGCTAATAACCATCACCATCACACATCACAGTAGGCTATTGTACACACGGTATTGCACACACATTATTTCACACACAGTATTGCACACACCCACGAGGCCTCACTACAAAAATAGGCTACACAGCACACTCTATAAATCCCCACACCTTCATAAGAAGCACAGCATAGCTATTCGGTTAATAAATAAACAGATGGCTTAGTGCCCAATATACAAATGCTAAAACAATGCCCGTAACCCACCCATAGACCACACACACACAACCATAGCAGGTAACCCTCCCTTTTCCCCCACACAACCACACGCACGCACGCACACACACACACACACACACGCACACACGCACACACACTATGCGGCGAGCGCGCGCACGCACGCACACACACACACACAAGCGCGCTCACACACCACACACACCGTTCATTTATCAAAGCTAAAAACAATCAAGACTTCCCTCCATCTAGAAGCAGCCGCCGAGACCCTCCCGTCGTCCGTAGTCTGTGGGCACCGGCGTCCTGGTTGCCCACAAAAAAAAAACAAGTCTCTCGCCACACCAAAGAAGTTTTAAGTCCACGCAAACGTCCCACGTCGGTCAGTCATACAGTCCTAGAACAGGCAGTCCATTATAATCCACAATGCCTCCGTTAGCCCAGCCGTCAAACAAAGCATAGCCTACACGTCCACGCTTCTCAAACAATTCCAGCGTCTGCCTCTCTCTCGCGAGTCAGTCCAACCTACCCGTTAAAACTCCTTCTAGTCCAGGTGTCTCATTCCCAATCAGCCCTGCTTAATCGCAACAGGTAACACACTGACGTGATTAGCGCTTCCCTATTTTGAACGCAATCACGTAATGACGTTCAGGATCTGGAAGGTAGCACTCACGTGATGACGCTCAAGACAGCAAGTTTCATCACAATACGTTAGTATAATTTAAAGGGCCACCATCCAGGTTTTTTTTTTTTTTTTGTAAACTTGTAAACTAGCAACATAAAAGACATCAACATCTCTCTGGCAGTACTTGAACATGTTAATAATTTCTGATGCTGTAACTGGGTTTTCTTTTATTTTAAATTGGTATTCACCCCCACCAATGAATGCTGATAACAGCATTAAAATGAAAATAAATAAATAAAAATGGGACAAAAAGAAATCGAGGGACATTTCGAATAGAAAGAAATTTGCGATTAATCGCGATTAATTATGAGTTAACTACAGAAAAAATGCGATTAATTGTGATTAAATATTTTAATCGCTTGACAGCACTATTATAAATGCATTCATAAAGGGTTATAACACATTCATAAAGTCATATAACTAATGACATTAGTGTTCATAACTGTTTATACATTCTCATGTCTATATTCATAAAGCTTTATAATGATATTTTATAAGCCTTTAAAACTTGAAGTGTCACAAAGCATTATAAAGCCTCAATTTGTTGTTTTTGTTTTTATATGTCTAATTTCTCATGCCGCATAATGATGAGCTACAAGTGCTCAGTGCATACCCTAAGTAAAGTAAGATCAGCACATAATTACTCATGAGAATGAATAAGGCACCATAACAGACACTAGGTAAAGTGGCATGTTTCCCTAGTATCAAAAGGACAAAGAAGGTTATAATGCTTTTTGAGACTTTAAGTTATAAAAGCTTATATGATAACATTATAATTCCTTATGAAAACAGTCATGAGAACATATAATCAGTTATGCATTCTAATGTCAGTAGTTATAAGCCTTTAAGAATGCATTATAATCCTTTATGAATGCATTTATAATGCTCTATGAATACTGAGTTCATAGAAAGTGTTACCACAAAGGTGTCCTTGAATGGAAAAGACAAGTTTGCTTTTAGCCTAGCCTACTGCAAAATAAGCAAAAGTTACCGGTACATTGATTCATAAAGTTTCTTCGATTCATGTATTTAACTAGCCTAGAACTCTTGATACACTCTAGCAGTGGCAAATTGAAATTGCTCAGCGAGTACGTCTAGGGACGAGCCATAGCTCAGACTTCGATTGTGTCTGAGCTGTTTACGCTCTAGGTTGTATTCAGGTGGTTAGCCAATCACAACTTTATATCTGGACAGCGAGTTATTGGGCAGGCTTTGAATCACTTGTTAGTGGCTAGTTGCGTTGATTAGTTTTAGTCGTTTTACCCGGGGTGTGACAGTCTGGTGTGTCAGGCTAGTATTTAACAGCAATCTGGTTGAAAGTTTCATCACAAAAAAGCTCTGTGTTGTCACCTGTTGTGCCTCCATGGACAGTCAACCATGCAGAATGGAACGAGTACCCAATAGAGTTGCCCGCCAAGCAGGTATACTGCCCAGCATCCTCAAAAGTCACATTCTTTATTTGCAGGACCTCCATGTCCTTGTCTGTTGTGTTGAGCCCAGCGGTCTAGAAGAGAACAACAGGAACAGACCCCAAGTGAGAGAACCCATATGAAAAAGGTTTATATGAAACTTACATTTTCCCTATGTTGTATGTTATATGTGGTTTATAGGGGACTCAGACCACATGCAAAATCCATATAAAATACATATAATGTGAAACTTATATAACTTTGCATCATATAAGAATTGTATATGACACTTCCCATGTGAAAAATATTTATATAATATTTACAATGTTTTTATATGTTTGTAGAGCATGTTTGAATTTCCGGGCCCTATTTTGACGACGCAAAGTCAACTGTTGTTTGGTGGATGGCGCATATGGTTTTGGGGGCGTGTCGGCGGCTTTTTGCTATTTTCACAGCGCAGAAAATGAACTTCGCGCCGGCGCAAAGTCCAAAAAGGTTGGACTTAGGATGCCTAATTAATCATGGGTGTGTTATGGGTGTAACACAGGCATAACCAATGACAGATCAATCTCGCATTGACTTTAAGAACGAACAGCGCAAAGCGCCTGGTGAATTGCTATCACACCAGCTGATCTCCTCCTTGGGCATTTAAAGAAATTAAAATATTGAATACCGAGCAAGCTCACACGTCGGGTCTAGTCATAGTTAGAGCCGTACTGGGTATGGTAATATTAAATTGATGTCTACAGGCTGCACAAGACACGAAGGAAGCTGATTTAGTCCCGATAGATATCTCGGAATATTCATTCGAAAGCGAAAGTAAACTTAACGTCCCCCCTTCTTATATCCTCACTCGTTTTCTGTTACAGGCTAATAAATTGTGGTTAACCACATCTTCCTGAGCATCATAATGATTTTCCGATTGTAATAATTATTGTTGTGGCCGTCATTGTTATGCTGGAACAAGGACTGCATTACCTATTGCGTTGTGCGTCCATAAAATAGCATTTCAGGAATGCGTGACTGACGAATGTCCAGGTTTTTTCCAGTCACTGGCGGATCCCTTTCTGCGTCTGCATAATAGCATCTTTTGCGCTTTGCGCCTAGCCACACCTTCGACACACCTCCGAGGACGCAGTCACTTGCTAGTTAGACAACGTGAATTACTTGAGAGAAAAACGAACCATGCGCTCGCACAAAATAGCAATGACAGCTTGCGCGAGTCACGAAGGCATGGTGCACCGCCTGCAAGATAGGGCCCTCCAAGTCAGCACTCACAATAATACAGGTTACATACCTTAAGTACCCGAATGTAAGGTAAACCATCAGGTCCATAATGTTTCCCATTGATCTTAATGTGCTTCAACCACTGGATATGGGGTCGAGGCTCACTTTTCTTGTCCTTGTTTACCTTGCAAACAAACTCCACATCGCTGCCCACCACCGCAGTGCGATTAGCTGGAAAGCCTGCTTGTAGGATGGGCCTGTATGGAGATCGCTCTGTGTGCATTACAAAAGCAAACAAAAGTTTTTTTAAAGTTGTATTAAAGCAATGAATATAACATATAGATGTTTGACCTACAGCAATTCCCCTACATTTTTCCCCCTCTCCCCCAACAATATTTTTACAGTATACATCTACAGTCTTAGCACGAGACTTCAGCACTAGATTTCGCATGGAATGAAAGAATTTCAAACAGCATAGACCGAATACGAACACAATGGCGAACAACATTTACATTTACATCTATGCATTTAGCAGACGCTTTTATCCAAAGCGACTTACAAAAGAACAAACACTTTACATTGAGTCACCAGTACCTCAGATCTTACTTTCTTACGTTTAGAATAATCTGAGTTTCCATTGATTCAGTGTAAAGTGCTTGTTCGCTTCTGTGTTTGGTCTATGCCGTTCCGAATTATTTTGTTCCACTCGCTAACTCCCTAACTCGCAAACTCCCTATTCTTGAAATCACTCCGGAGCTATCCTTTAAACCCACAAATTAAAAGAGTTTGGATAAAACCATTTCAATATTTCTGTAACATTGGTAACACACCTTCAGCTTCAGCAGGTTTGATCTCAGTTTGTAACACCAGAGTTGCCAGAGTCCAGAACAGGAGCAGCGAAACCGACAGCATGTTTCCCGTCATTATCATCCTTTCCTGGGCTGTACAGCAGGGGAATGCTCTATGGAGTCATCAATCCAGTACACATTGTGAAACAAGTATCAAAGGTTTCAGACATTGTTCAAACAAACTGTTACTTGTTTAAAAACTACTGGCATACTACGTATTAACCTGAGATTGAAAGGTTTAGATTAGAAGCCCTTCTCAAGCCCATTGTTGTAATACGCCAAGTTTGTAGGCTAGGCCTACATGCACATAAAATAGCCGAAACAAACCAACAGAACAGAATCCAGGATAAGAAAAAAAAGTATGAAGAAAATACTTGGTATCAAGGCAACACATTTTCAACATCAACAGAAGATATTACTTAATATGTCCGGAGGAAGATATCATATAGACTAATAAGACTTCAAACAGTTCTTCAGCTGTCACCAATAGTCAGTACACAGCTGGACATACAGCATAGTGCATAGAGCACTGAGGGCACACAACTGATAAAAGTGCCAGTAGTTTTAAAAAAGTACAGTTTATTCTGTCAGAGAACCAACATCATAAACCGGAGCAAGGATCCGAAGATTCTGTTCCCGAACACAGAAAGTGCCTGCCTTTTATACATATTCTGACAGCCCACAATTAATGGTTAAAACAAAAAAAATGGAGTGTTTGACCACTGGAGTTGGGGAGCGTTTGGTGTAGGGAGTGTGGAGTGCAGGGACAATGGAGTGGAGCGTTGGGTCTGTGGAGCGGAGTGCAGGAGCAATGGAGTGGAGTGTTGGGTCTGTGGAGTGCATGAGCAATGGAGTAGTGGAGTAGTTTTTTTTTTTGTCTGGTTCACTTGGAGGTCAGCCATCACACCTGCATTATTGCCCTCGAATAACCTCTCTGAACTTTCTATGACCCTCCTAGAGTGGAGTGTTATGCACTCATTCAGATTGTGATATTAAGAACAATAATTTGTAGCATTTCCAAGCTTGCTGTCTGTGCTGGCATTACACACTATGCAAAAAGTTAATTAGTATACACATATTGGTATGTCAGAACTGTGATGACTTTCATCTACCCGAGTATTACTATGTTTAGGTCACACTCAGAAAATTATTCTACAAAGACACTGGTGTAGTACAATTAGCGCTTGAAAAGTGTTTTATTTTAAAAAGGCTGTACATTTGGGAAACTTCTCATCCTCTGGATTTTGTTGTATGGCCCATATTTAAATACTGGCCTCTGCCAGTTGCCAATGGCCAGAGTTCATGAATTGAAGAGGCCAGCTTGGTTTATATTTTAAAAGACAGATTAGATAATAGTCAACCATGCAGAATATGGGAAGGTCATAATAGAGTTCTGTAACAAGCAGGTGTACTCCCCAGCATCCTCAAGAGTCACATTCTTTATTTGCAGGACCTCCATTTTCTTGTCCTTGTTTGCCCCAGAGAACCAGCAGGTACAGGCCCAAGCAAGAGAGAGAGAGAGAGAGAGAGAGAGAGACTATTAGTTTTTAAAGGTATAGGCAATGTTTTTATGTTGACTTTCTTGCTTACCGGTACTATCAATATTCATTTTTATGGAACAGACGTGTCCGACTTTCAATTGCCCTTCTGCAAAGCTATCAGTGTACCACAGTACAGTAATGGCCAGAAAGATGAGGACAATTGTGAAAGCAAATCGTCCACATTAAATGAACTTCCCAGGCAATGCTAGAGTAGCTTTGCCAGACCACAGTTCATTTCTGAACATGGTCGCGCAAGCCAGGCTAATCAGCCATAGGTTCATAGATTCTGATTAGTAGCAAAGCTAACTTGTGAAATATATGACGCAAACCGTCACAGAGTGTGATGTCGTATCAGATCCCTTATTCTGCATAGGGCCTCCCTTGCATAGGGCCCATTTTGTTATATACCCCTGTACACCAGAGTCCATGATTGGGCTGGGCCAGTGTCGATTTAGCCTGACATAGCCCGTCCATAATACGAATGTTCATATGTATCTTGGTCTGGGTACGGTCCTCTTGGGCGTGTTTATATCGGTAGAGAGCCTACCGGCCAATAAGAGACGCTGATTAGACGAGCTGTCCAATTGTTTCAAACCAAAAGTGAATGCCCTCCCCCCCGCAGTATAATCGCGTCCGGTTAAAGAACCTCCAGACCATGAATACGGATGAACAGCAGTATTATGGTCGGGCTATGTCAGGCTAGTGTCGATTAGCCCTATGTATGTTTTTCTTGGGATGGTTGGGATGGTTATTCCAGACCATGAATACGGATGAACAGCAGTATTATGGTCGGGCTATGTCAGGCTAGTGTCGATTAGCCCTATGTATGTTTTTCTTGGGATGGTTGGAGGAAAAAGGCAGACACAGAGATCAAGCAACATACCTCTAGCAAGCGTACATATGGCAAACCATCACATCCGTAACGACTCCCGTTGATTTCAATATGCTTGAACCACTGGATGAGGGGCTTTGGTTGCGTGAAGAACTTACAAACAAACTCTACATCACTTCCCACCATTGCAGTGTGATTTGATGGCAGTATTGGTGTTGTATTAGGCAAACAGGGAGCTGCTGCATCTGCTAATCACGCATGCGCACGCACACACACACACACACACACACACACGCACACAGAAATCATTGAATAAAGTACTTTTTGCCTCATTTAATTTCTCATGTACTATTGTTATCTCCTCAGAACTTTCAGACCTTCGGTTGGTGAATGGTTAATTACAAATAAGATGTCTTTAAGTGATAGTTCAGA
Source organism: Sardinella longiceps (assembly GCA_027497455.2). Taxonomy (NCBI): domain Eukaryota; kingdom Metazoa; phylum Chordata; class Actinopteri; order Clupeiformes; family Clupeidae; genus Sardinella; species Sardinella longiceps. The sequence continues at coordinate 7,969 of JAODXP020004992.1, read as the reverse complement.
GCCATTCAAGCCCTGTTGCTCGAGATTGCAGACTGCTGTAGATAACGTAATGTATATAATGACCAGCAATCTCTCACATCACGCATTTTAGTACCTCCTTGGACAGTCAGCCATGCAGAACCTGTAGATTCCCCACCATAGTTTGTCACCGAGCAGACATACTCCCCTGCATCTTCCAAAGTGACATGTTTTAGTTGCAGGACCTCTGTGTGCTGCTTGTCTGCTGTGTTAGCGGGTGGGTAAGCGCTCTAGAAGAGAACGACAGGATCAGACAAGAAAGAGAAGACCCTAAGAGGCACTCCAGAAGGGCTGAGATAAGAAGGACGCCAGGCAAAGAGAAAGTTCATATAATTAGAGGTGATCACTGATGACTACAAGCAACACCTTCAGTCCCCAGACAAACATAAACACACACACACACACACACACACACACACACACACACACACACACACACACACACACACACTCCTGGAGTTGAAATAAAAAAAACTTTGGAATGCACCCCAGAGGTTCAGTTTCGGCAGCACTGTCCCTTCAATAAACAAAGTTAGTGTCGGAGGTTGGAGTGGAGGGAGGATTGTTAGCTGAGGAGAGAGAGAGAGCTTTCTAAGACAGCGCTCGTAAGACAGCCTCAGAATCTGGACAGCTGCAGCTTACAGTACATGCCATACCTTAAGTATCCGAACATATGGAGTGCCATCGGGTCCGTAACGATTCCCATGTCTTTCGATGAGCTTCAACCACCGGATGGTTAACTTAGACTCACTGAAGACCTTACAAACAAACTCCACGTCACTGCCCACCACCACAGTGCGATTTGCTGGAAGGCCTGGTTGTAAGATTGGCCTGTGAATTGATCGCTCTACATTAAACACACACACACACAATTATAAAAAAGATCTCGGTTATCACATTTTCAAAACGTAATAGAGTTGTAACATAGCAAAGGATGGTATATGGTAATTGAGAGAAGGAAAGGCAGTAGAAGCACAACAAACTTGATGAGGTAATCTGGCAAAAGTCTCAGGGGTGAAAGTAGGCCTATGCACCTGTACTAAGTATAAGTATAAGATTGACAGGCGGTACATAGTAGTGGTAAGAGAAGAGGGTCTCTGCTGACCAAATAAACGTATTAAAAATAAGTCACATGCACTGATTAAGTAAAAACATTTACTGCTACATTTGCTGCTAACCATGCTCCATATACATCCATACACATACTTCACACATACAGTAGGCCCACTAAAAAGTTTTTTTCTAGAGTGTTGACAATTTTTTTTTAATTTATTATTATTTTTTTAAGAGTGTCGATAAAGTTGTAGTATCAAAAAGAACTTGAAACTACTCTCACTCTTGCAAAGGCCCTAATAATAAACAGCAGCTTACAAGCCTCAGAGCACCATCCCAAAATGTGGAGTACAGTAGGGGTGGCACTGCAGCATCATGTTGTTCGGGCCGCTTTGCTGCTAGCCTGGCACGCCCTCCCAGTGACCTAACACCTTCTGCGTTGCTGTCGCTGGTCTGGCCAACTGCTGATCTGAACGGATTTCTGAGTTCCCTAAAAATGGGGAACTCAGAAAGCATTTTCTAACATCGGCCAGTAGCAAACAGAGGCATTAGAGGGAGGAGGGTCAATCATGCGCTTTGAGAAATTACAGCGCTATAGGCTCTTGGTCAGACCAAAGTCTCGCAGAGCATTTCCAGTCCAGACTGAGAATTAGTCACTCTGCTTTAAGCTCCCAATAATAAAGGGACAAAGCCACTGTGCGGCTTACAGGCCTACTGTACTTGACCTTGAAGTCCTTGTTAAGTGAATACATCAGTGATCATGCTAAAATACATCAGTGCAGTTGACCATGGCAACACTACTGAGTGACAAGCATGTGTGACACTTTCAGTGAAATGCATCAAGTTTAACCATAAATTAATAGTTTGGATAAAACCATTTAAACTTTTCTTTAATATTGTAACACACCTTCACCATCAGCACATTTGATTTGAATTCGTAACAGCAGAGTCCAGAACAGGAGCAGCGACACCGACAGCATGTTTCCCATCATCATTATCTTTCCCTGGGTTGGGGAACGCTCTATGGAGTGATCAATCCAGCACACATTGTGAAACAAGTATCAAAGGTTTCAGAAGTTGTTCAAACAAAACGGTCACATGTGTTAAAAAAAAAAAAAAAAAGCTAAAAGATACAGGGACCAGTACAGACAAGCATGGCCTCAGCTTGGGAGATAGAGTCTAGAGATCCTTCTCAAGTCGTGTTACCACGCTTTTGTACATCCTTAAGATAAGGCACAAATACACACACACACACACACACACACACACACACACACACACACACACACACACACACACACACACACACACACACACACACAAATATCCCAGCTGGTATCAAGGCAATACATTTCACATTTTATTTTTAGTAGAATATAATAAATAGCCTAAAGAAATAGACAAATAGGCTGTAACAAAATATTAAACATAGCATTGCCAGGAAATGGACATTTTTTATTAATGAAAGAGGTTTGAAACTAGGAAATAAGGAATGAAGAATTAAAAACAAAATATCATGATGTGAATGCAGAATTTCCTCTGCCATGTCGGCTGTTTATTTATCTTGGAAATTTGGCACAAGGGTGCAGCTCTCTTCCTTCCAGTGAGCTAACATCAGAGATTTCCTCCTGGACATCTTTGTGAATGAAGATGATGTAGTGTATCTTTGAACAGCAATGCATAGAGTCGTGACTCATTCAACAGCTTTAAAACACAGGGTCAAGCTAAAGTGAAACAAGAGAAGTGTATCTTACCCAAATAAAGTTCAAAGGCACCAACACCACCATACGAGTTCAATATTTACAGTAATAGGCCTATTACACTCCTTTCCATAGGGAGGCGATGATGTTGATTTAGGCTCCCAAACTTTGTCACAGAAATAATGTAAATAGAGGAAGTAGCCGGAAGTAGAGCCTTAGCACTGAAGTCTTCCCCAATAGCAAGTTTACATGTGGAGCTGGGTAAGATGCCCTTAGCTTTAAGGAGGAAGAAGCTGGCCTTAGCTTACTGGTCAAACCTGGAGGGCCATAGCCAAGGGAACCCTGCTAAACACGTGTTAGAGCCATGCTGGGAGTATGAGGCCAAGAGGGGCAAGGGATTTGGGTGGAAGGTGAGGGAATGGGTACAGGAAGCAGGACTGAAAGAGGGAATAGCTAGCCCGACTGTACCTGTATCACCTGTTCCACCTTGGCTATTCCCCCTACCTTCAGTGGACATGAGCATACTGGAGTATGCAAGGGAAGAGCAAGACAAACAATATGTGGCTGGTTTTGCGCTAGACCATATCACTGAAATGTATGGATGTCAGGCCCAGGTCTATACAGATGGATCTAAGGATCCTGTTTCTGGGAAAACGGCTGCTGCCATGGTAGTGAAGGGGATGGGTGTTGGTGCCTCCTGGAGGCTGACAGATGGGGTGTCTGTGTACACCACGGAGCTCATTGCCAATGTGACAGAGCAGGAAATTTAAATATTACCAGACACGACTACGCCACCTATGGGGGGGTTGACCCATAAGACTAATCACAGTGTAACCCCTTTAAGTTATAAAGATTGTTGTGCTACTAAGACACACAGATTCGTAACATTCCACTGGACAGAGACGTGAGTTCAATAAATATACGATTTATTATCAATTGCATATAAAATTTACAAACCCATACAGGGCAACATTATCACCATACCCAAGGAGAGGCAACACACACACACACACACACACACACACACACACACACTTACAGAGATCAGGGCAACCAGTGGCACTGCACACCTTTAATTAATTGCACAGAACTGGACTGCTAGAATGAAATTAGCTGAAGGACAGGGGCAGGAGCTTACCAGGATGGGCAGGAACACCAATAAGAACAGAGGGGAAGGAAGGAGAAGGGTCCAGAAGAAACACCCACGTGAATGGCACTCAGCCGATCAAATAAAGGACACCCGAAACCGGTGGTGAAGGGAGGGGGCACTGTGGTTCCAACACCCAAGAGCTGTCCCGTCACCCACTGCACCTGTCTCAAGAAAAGAGAGCACTGGGATTAATGGGGTTTGGTGGGGGAAAAGCCCACTTACAAAATTATTGTTAATTAGATAACTGCCACTTATCTTTTAAGTATGAGACCGGAGACTGGAATCCCCAAGCCAACATTCAACTGGTGTGCAATCTCCTTGTCCGCCTGATTTAGGAATTGCAAAACACTTAACACACTCGCACATACACCTACATGTACCCACTCAAGCGCATGCACACTGCCCAGCCATGCACAGTATAGCAAAAGAAAGTACAGCAAACCAAATAATCATGCAAAATAAAGTAATTACAAACACAAGCCATGCACTAAAGCTACGAAAAACAAAATATAAATCAGCAAAGCAAACACACACGGGCACGCAAAAAGGTTGAGCAAAAAGAAAACCATAGCACACACATGCAATAAAGAAACAAAAACACACTGTAATAGTGGCTAATACAAGCTGCGCATGCCACCTGGACAGGTTAAGCTACTGATGTGTTATCCCAAGCGCTCAGACAGCAGGGAGGGCCGCATGCTACTGCAGACAAGGGACATGCACACAGACTTGTCACACACATAACATTGAACACGGACACTTCAACACTTATCCATTCAATTGAGCGTAGACAAAACAGCAGCCTGGTTGCAGTGTTAACACACTTGGTTAGGGCGAATCCACTCCGAATGCCTGCAAACATTAACGCGTCATTACAAGCGGAATGTTAATGGAATATAAATATACACATATTTCCACAGTAGCCTATACGTACCGAGTAGGGATGCAACGGTTATTGAATTTTACGGTTACCGAACGATACGCCCTCTACGGTTCAATAAACTCTCGTAAACCGCAATATTTCGGTTTATTAATAAAATGTTAATCTATTGAAGCTCCCTGAAAATGTGCTTATGCAGCCAGCATTCACGAGCTCTACATGCTGAGCCCTGGAACCCTCAACCAATCAGCGTGATTTTATGCTAATTAGCTCCGCTCTGCCTCTCAAATGTGAGAAAAAGTTTTCACTCACTGCACGTTTGACGGAGAGAGATGAGCTAAAAGCTCCACTCGGAAAGTAGGCAACATTAAGCCAGAAGAATTGCTGCTGTGGTAGATTTTGTGCAAACTGATGACCGTTTACACAAACAAAGCACTTAATAACGTAAAATGCGTCTAATAGCCTACGGCACATGCTACTAAACCGGTTGTCAGAAAATAGCGCTTCCCACTCGCCCAAATTCGCCTAGGCTACCGCAAGTAGCCTATAGCCTATCTAGCCTAATGTAAAATATTACGCAAGGATGTCTAGGGGCTGTAATGCTTAGTTTATCTTGCAATGAGTTAGATCAAATGTCGAGTAAGAGTAAGACGGTGAGACTGGGCTTGGATGCAACAAGTGACAGGCTAAACGTTTTACAGAAAAAACGTCCTCTGTTCCTCTTATCCCCAGGCTCAGCTATTCTAACATTAACATAAATGCAAGCTTCTTTGCAGCACAGTGTTGTAAAAACACTGATAGTAGACTCAGAAATTAATTTCTGATGTTTGAGATGTCATGCAATGCATTGTCAAGCAGACTGTTTGGTAAAAGGCCTCTCATTCTGTTGCGTTGGCTACCAGCAGCACTTGAAATCAATGACATCATTCTGACAGTACATTTCCTATAGTGAAACTATTTGGAGCAAACAATAAATAGGCCTAGGCTACTGGAAGATTTACTAGTTTAGGACATTTCATAACATTTTAAGAATATTAACAATGATGGCCTACCGTAATTGTTGGTTTTATTTTATATAGCCTATCTACTAGGCAATTTATGAAAGAAATCAAATGAAAATTGCAGATAGACTGATAGATAGGCTAATGGTTGATAAGGAATATAGCCATTAAAAGAACTATTTTATAACCCCTTTTTTGTTGGAAAATACCGAAACCGTACCGTCACCGTGGCCCCAAAACCGTGATGCATACCGAACCGTGGGCACACTGTACCGTTGCATCCCTAGTACCGAGTGATACGATTGCCACCTCATCCGTGAACAGAGAGGGGGGAGAGAACAGAGGGCTACCGCCGTCTGCAGCAGATCAGACACAATTAATAATTTTACCCGTAATGGCAAGTTGGAACAACGAGTAAAAAAAAGCGTGACCTACCGGACAGGTACAGACAATGGCGCACACACACGGCAGTTACGTCGTATGCGTTTCACTGCTGAATGAAGCAGGCTACAAAACAAGGAAGCAGAGATGTAACGCTGATCGCAAAGATAAGTGAATACGAAAAGCACACGGTAACTCAACAAATTGAGTAAGAGAGTGACCTACCGGATAGGCACAGACCACGGCACACACACGGCTGTTACGTGGTATCAGTTTCACTGCTGAATGAAGCAGGCTACAAAACAAGGAAGCAGAGATGTAACGCTGATCACAGAAGTAAAAGTAAATACGAAAAGCACACGGTAACTCACCAAGTTGAAGTTCAACACCCGACAGTAGCCACCCTAGCCAACTTGTGCTCATGCAACCAAAACACAGGCAGACCACCCGGAAGTCAACGAGAGGTAGAGGTCACCGAACAGCTTGCTGGTGCCTGCCTAAATATAACACCGTTGACCCGCCCCCCAATTCCAGAATCTGCACATCAAATGAAGCCGTAGGTGAGCGTCAGATACATTGACGTAGCCCAACCGGCTACACCATCATCAAAGCACTTGAGTGGGCTGAAGAGACTGGTCAAGTAAAAGTTTTAATATGTTCTGACTCTGCAGCAGTATTGGGCAGTATACAGTCGCACAGATCCTGCAGATTGGATTTATTGCATGAAGTGTATGTAAGCCTCTATAGGCTAGAGCAGAGAGGTACTGCTGTATCATTCCTATGGATCCCAGCCCATGTGGGAATATGGGGCAATGAAAAAGCCGACCGCCTGGCAAAGAAAGCCCTGGAAAGACCGGACCCACAGGTCAATATCAAACTTGGGAGGGGGAGGTTAAAGAACATATCAAGAAGTCCCTGATAGAACAGTGGCAGCTGAAATGGAGTACAGGCCCTAATGGCAGACATCTATACAACATCCAGAAAGAGGTTGGGAGAGGAGGAACAGTAGGAGGGTGTAGGAGGGATGGAGCTGTAATAACTAGGCTCAGAATTGGTCACACGCTGCTGAACAGCACCCAGTGCAGGGTTGGCATTACCTCACTCACGTCAGATCATGCGCTACGTAACTTTCGTAAGGCCTCCGCGCAACGATCTGATGTTGATGCCATTGGGAGGGATTTCAAGCCCAATATTTCCTAACCGGACCAATCAGGGCTGCTGGCTGTTGTAGAAGGTGTGTAGCGAAGAAGCAACTGTTTTGAATTCAACCAATCCGACAAACGTAACCAGCGTCATCGGTTGGTTTCGATATGGGTTTCGATGTGGTTGGCTGAAGTGTACGTCAATTAAATTGATGGACAAGCCATTTGTCCAGTTAGATTCGAGGATTTCTGGCTCCTGAAATAAATCGTCTATCGCGGAGGATCAGATGTTCGCGCGTAGCGCTACATCTGACGTGAGTGAGGTAAGGGTTGGCAGGGCAGAAACTAGAAATTGCATGTGGTGTCCAAATCAGGAAGAGACGGTGCAACATGTATTGCTAAGTTGCCCTAAGTACCAGTGTCACAGGGAGCAGTGGACAACAAGACTACAAACAGCTGGATGCACTGAATTCACCCTTACGTCAGTCCTTGGTTATGAAATAAGGCCAGGGGACCTGGTTAGGTTCCTTAAGAACGCTGGCCTTTATGTCAGAATTTAGCTGCATATAAATTGGGAACCTGTAGGTGGCGGTATGCGCCCGAAGGCGTAATCCGCCATTTAACTGAAAGAAGAAGAAGAAGAA
>JAODXP020004991.1:10000-45965 GCA_027497455.2 Sardinella longiceps | reverse complement strand
GACAGACAGGAGAGGAATACAGAGACAGACAGGAGAGGAATACAGAGACAGACAGACAGGAGACAGACGAGAGAAATACAGAGACAGACAGGAGAGGAATACAGAGACAGGCAGGAGATACAGACGAGAGAAATACAGAGACAGGAGAGGAATACAGAGACAGGCAGGAGATACAGACGAGAGAAATACAGAGACAGGAGAGAAATACAGAGACAGGCAGGAGATACAGAGACAGACAGGAGAGGAATATAGAGACAGGCAGGAGATAGAGAGACAGACAGACAGGACAGAAACACAGACAGACTGGAGAGAAATACAGACACCACTGGGACAGAAGGACAGAAACAGTTCTGGCAGACATGCTGACAAAAGTCATGGAAATTCAGACAAATGCAAAAGATATGTATAGACAAGTGAAGGAAATCTGCACACACTAACATGAGAAATGCACAGGCTAACATGAGAAAAATGCACAGGCTAACATGAAGCACTGATGATTAACATGAGAGAAATGCATAAGAGAAATGCTAACATAGAAATAAGGCATAACATGGAAGTAATGCAAAAGACAGACTTAAAAGAACAAATCCAGACAATATTGAGGCAAATGCCCTGTTGGACATGGACAGTACAGTATGCACAGCTAAGTTGGCATGGTGTCTGTTGAATATATTATGGCATACTACATACTGCATACTACAGGAAGTAAGGGACTCACTTGACCTTCAAACAGCTTAGTGTACTTCAAATAGCTTAGTGTACTTCCATCATATCAAATACTGCAACTTTCACAATTTCTTTTCCAAAATCATCACAGTTAGTGGACAGTTGAGACTCAATAATGCTTTCAAATGATGATAGCGGTTTGTTTATCTGCTAGGCTCAGTTCCGCAAGCATAGGGCCACTCAAGAGAATTTAAAATAGCAGCAACATACAGTAAAAAAAAAACAGAAACAAAAGAAGACAAATTGCAACTGCTGCCCTTGGGACAGCCTAACGACATCATCATCTTTCCATGCTGTCTTCCAAGGATTCATGAGGAAGAGGATTTCCTGTTGGGGAGGGGGCCAGCATTGAGCCTCTGCTGACCCCATCCCACACACACACACACACACACACACACACACACACACACACACACACACACACACACACACTATGCACCCCTCCCCCAATACGCAGAACACTCAGGGTGTGTCCATCCCATATCACCATATTGCGTCCCCGTGCTAAGACCCAAAGCCCATACACTCCCACCCCCATACACACACACACACACACACACACACACACACACACACACACACACACGAACCTCTCCCCCCACCATCCACTACCCACAACTCTCAGCTCAGCGAAGCATCCAAGGGGGGAGGGGGTCATCAGAGAGTGAGTGTATGTGTGTGTGTGTGTGTGTGTGTGTGTGTGTGTGTGTGTGTGTGTGTGTGTGTGTGTGAGTGGTGGTGGCGATGGGGTTGAAGCTTCCACTCAGGGAGGTGGGGGAAAGTTCACTTGGCCTGATGGATGAGCAGCCATGGGGTCACACACACACACACACACACACACACACACACACACACACACACACACACACACACACACACACACTCAAATCTAATGAAGGCACTGTATCTGTTACTGAGGGACTGTGACATGAGGTAATCTTGTTAGCAGATGAGGCCGTCACTATTCCCTCAATCTGAAGGCTTTTCCCGGCTTCACTCATTCGACTTGTTTGTTTGTTTCGACTTCAATACTTCACAACACACTACAATAATTGATATAGCAGTAGCAACTGTTCTTGTTGTTTTCTTGTCTCCTTCTCAAAGGAAGGAAAGACCCAGAGCACTCTGGTAAGCAATCTTGTTCAAGTGTTTGAAGGAGACTATGTATACCCAAGTTCTAGAACTGTACACATCCTGAGTTCCAGCTTTAAGTGTGCATTACTGTGGACTTGCTCCAGTAGAGTTCACACACCGTAGTGTAGTGTGTTTGACAGCAGCGGTTGAGTGTAATCTTGAGAGCACGCTGATATGCAAACCCAAGCAGTCTGGATGCAGTTGTGCACACACACACACACACACACACACACACACACACACACACACACACACACACACACACACACACACACACACACAAGACTGGCAGTGGTCAAGCTGTGAGGACTATGGTGCTTGGAACAAGAGAACAGTGATGCACTGCACACACACACACACACACAAGACTGGCAGTGGTCAAGCTGTGAGGACTATGGTGCTTGGAACAAGAGGACAGTGATGCACTGCACACACACACACACACAAGACTGGCAGTGGTCAAGCTGTGAGGACTATGGTGCTTGGAACAAGAGGACAGTGGCGCCCCTTCAGGCCTGGCTGTACCAGTGCATGGAGCGACGCAGGGCTCTCTCCCAGCTGTGGAGGCTGCTGATGTGCTGGCTGGTGGGGGTGCTGGGGACAAAGACCCGCTCTGTGCTCCGCAGCTTCTTCAGCTCCTCCTGGCTCTGCCAAAAACCTGCATGGAGGAGAGGAGGGAGGAGAGAAGAGGAGAGAAGAGAAGAGGAGGGGAGAAGAGATGAGAAGAGTAGAGAAGAGAGGAGTAGAGAGGAGAACAGGAGAGGAGAGGAGAAGAGAGGAGGAGAGAGGAGAAGAAAGAGGAGAGGAGAGATGAGAAGAGTAGAGAAGAGAAGAGAAGAGAGGAGTAGAGCGGAGAAGAGGAGAGGAGAGGAGAGAAAAGGACAGAAGGAATTTTCCATTTAATGCCTCATAATGAAGACAATTACTGTATATGTTGAAGACAAGCATGAGCGCAAGTGCTCAAATGAAAGTCTGTAGAAAATATGAGATACAGAAGACTATTAATGGAAATGAGAGATGGCTGGACGTACTATTTGGCTCAGCATAGACTGTGCTACTAAATACAGAACCCGTGAAAGTCCGTGTATGAAACACTATAGACTATACTACTAGAGACAACCTGAATGTCTGTGCAATGCGGATCATATAGACTGTGCCTAAGACAGAACCTGAATGGCTGGCATTCACAGATTACTATAGACTTGCGCTAGATACAGAACCTGTGAATGTCTATGCATTTCCCAGATCATATAGACTGTGCTACTAGATACAGAACCCGTGAATGTCTGTGCATTTCACCAGATCACTATAGACTGTGCTGCTAGATACAGAACCTGTGAATGTCTGTGCATTTCACCAGATCTACTGTCCACCTTACTCTACCACCACACCTGCTTAAGAGCAACATGGGACTCTCATGAGAGGAGAAGAGAGAGATTATAGACACAAGAGAGAGTGAGCTAATAAGCACCAACACATACACACACACACACACACACACACACACACACACACACACACACACACACACACACACACACAAATATCAAAAACACACACATGCACACGCCCACACACTCTCACATACACACATACGCTCACATACAGACAGTACACAAATGCATGCACACACACTCTCTCATACACACACACACACACAATACATACATGCATGCACATACACACACACACACACACACACACACACACACAAACACTGTGGCTCACTTTCTCACTCACATGCACACACACAAACACACACACAATATCACGTACACACATGCACACGCCCACACACTCTCACATACAGTACACACATACGCTCACATAAAGTACACAAATGCATGCACACACACACACACACACACACACACACACTGACACACACACACAGTACATACATGCATGACATACACACACACACACACACACACTCACTCATACAAACACACACAAACACTGTGGCTCACATTCTCACTCACATGCACACACACACACACTCACACACACACACACACACACACACATACACACACACATACATACTGTACATATGCATGCATACCACTAGATTGGCAGAATCTTTCACCACAAGTGTCCTTAAAAGGAATAAAAACTGTAAGCGAGACAGCAAAATAAAAAGAGAAAGTATATGTCAGTAATAAATATAGCTTGCTGATGGTGATATTCACATCCATGTCAAAGCCACTATTGGACCCTGAGAGACAGTGATGCATGAGAACCTACTCTGCTTTAAACATCCTGCTTTAAGTCACCCTACCTACTGAGACAGACACATTCTAATGCTACCATGGCAACAACATGGCTATGTTTAAGTGCACTTGTTTAGTCTTTTGGATCCGTAGGCTTTAGCAATGACATGGACTAGGACTAATCTAAGAGCACAGATATTACAGACTATGGACCAGTGGACTGTAGCAGATTCATTACGCTCTGCCAGGGAAGTTATGTTTTCGCACGGCATGCTGTGTGTCTATCTGTCTAGTCTGTCATGTGTACAAGATAACTCGAAAGTACTGCACGGACTGTGCATGAAATCTTCGGACAACGTTAGCCCTTGGGACAGGCTGAGGACTGGTGGCTATCGGTGATCCAGAACACCATCAGTGACCACATTGTCTTGTCGGAGGTCTGGGCTCTCCGAGCGCTTTTCCAGTCTTCTTATATTATGCTGTTGCTGGCCACATTGAACTATTTGCATTGCTTGATAGGGTGTTCAATACAACAATCACCTCACTGTGCATATTGATATAAAAATACAAACAAACCAACAGATACTAAAAGGGCATTTTCATAACATGTGTTTTGGCTGTAGCTAGCGGTAGTCAGACCGCACCAGGAACAATCTGCTGATGATCAATCCAGTTCTGCTAATGTGCATCTGGAGACGAGTCCAAAATCTTCAATGCCGAATGAAATCTTCTCAGTACTACTTCACGAGCACCAGACTCCACCCAGGAGGAGATGAGGAGGTTTTTTTTTTTTGACCCGACTCCCTTCGTTAGCAAAATCAAATAAGTCCTGCTGACCCCTTTAGAGAAGTGAATGAAAGTAAATGAGGCTCTGAAACGTCTCTCTGTGCATCCGTGGACAAACTGGTGCACAGACTCTCACAGGCATGCATGCATGTCAGCACACAGGCCACTGGGCAACTATGTAACCTGCAGCATGATAGTGGGCAGATACAGTATGTAACCTGCAGCATGGCAATCACACTGGCCAGCTACAGTATGTAACCTGCAGCATGGTGATCACAGTGGGTAGTTGCAGTATGTAACCTGCAGCATGGTGATCACACTGGGCAGCTATGTAAACTGTGGCATAGATATCGCAGTGGGTAGTTGCAGTATGTAACCTGCAGCATGGTGATCACACTGGGCAGCTATGTAAACTGTGGATGTAATCTATTCTGTAGCATGGCGATCACAGTGGACAGCAGATGGTGGCTAAAATGATTCATCTCTCAGGCAGTCGAGAGGAAACAAGCAAACATGGCAGCCAGGGAAACACATGGGTATAGAGTCAGTCACCAGGTCAAACACAGGCTTCAACTTCAGAGAGAGAGAGAAGAGTAAGGCAGTTTTCATTGGCCTATGTTGCTCTTGGCTTAGGCTTCCAAAATACATGCATAGGCATCCACAAGACATAATTTCACTGATTTTTTTTTTTTCCTCCGCCAGCATCTGTGTGTGTCTGTGTCTGTTTGTCTGTCTGTCTGTCTGTGTACAACATCAACTCAAAAAGTGCAGCACGGATTTGGATGAAATTTTCAGACAGTGTCTGTATTGTGGCAAGTAAGAAAGGATTCAATTTTGGTGGTAATTTGGTCCAAAACACCATCTGGACTTATATATTGGAATTATATTGTGTCTGTGACCACATTTCCTTGGCGGAGGTCTGCGCTCTCCGAGGGCTTTTCCAGTTCACAATCATATTCGTGTTCTGTGATTCCTTATTTCCTTGGAGCAGAACCTTAGATGGAGTGTCTGAGGTCGTGAGCATCCGCTGCTCACCTCTAAACCACAGACAGCACATGTTGAGCAGAGCAGAGACAGAGCAGAGAAGAGCAGGCTTCCTCTGAGCAGCTGTGTGCGTGACATACAGGCCCAACAATGTAAACACATGACTCAACTAGGTCAGCACAGACCGACGGACCAGCAGCAGTGAAGCTCTCTCACCCCTAACAGTCAGAGTCCCTCAGCAGCAATGAAGATCTCTAACCCCTCACAGTCGCAGCAATGGAGCTCTCTAACACCCTCACAGTCTGTAGGCCTGATAGATATACTGCACCAGCAGCAATCACACTCTTTCACCCCTTACAGTCTCTAGGCCTGACAGAGTCTCTCAGCAGCAATGGAGCTCTCTCACCCCTCACAGTCTTCAGGCCAGAGAAGCTCTCTCACATCTCAGTCTGAAGGAAGGATGGAGTTGTTTCACCCCTCACAGTCCCTCAGCAGCAGTCCTTCAGCAGCAATGAAGCTCTCTAACCCCTCACAGTCGCAGCAATGAAGCTCTCTAACCCCTCACAATCGCAGCAATGGAGCTCTCTAACCCCTCACAATCGCAGCAATGAAGATCTCTAACCCCTCACAGTCTCTAGGCCTGATAGACACACCAGCAGCAATGATGCTCTCTCACCCCTACAGTCTGTAGGCCTGATAGACACACCAGCAGCAATGATGCTCTTTCACCCCTCACGTTCAGAGTCCCTCAGCCGCAATGAAGCTCTCTCATCACCCCCCACAGCCCCTAGGCCAATGAAGCTCTCTCACCCCTAACAGTCAGTCCCTCAGCAGCAATGGAGCTCCCTCACCCCTCAAAGTCTCTAGGCCAATGGAGCTCTTTCACCCCCCCCATGGTCTCATCATGGCTAGATAGACACACCAGCAGCAATGGACCTCTCTCACATCTCAATCTCTAGGCCAATGAGTCCCTCAACAGCAATGTAGTATATTGCAACAACATAAAATATTTGAACATTTGCCAGGTAGCAGAATTTTGATACATTCATGCAGACTGGAGAAGACCGCTTCCTAGTTATAGCTATCAGGTGTATTGAGTTAGGTGGTAAGTAGCTAACACCTAGCTTGATGTTTCTTATGATGTTGTCATATAATATACATTAGGTCCTTACCACACCGGCACTCTTCTTTAAATGCACAGTGGAGGAAGGACCTAGAGGTAGAGCAACTAGCATGAGGACTGCTGCTGAAATAGGTAAGTAATTAAGTAAGTAAGTAAGTAAGTAAGTAAGTAATTTCATTTTTATAGCACTTTTCTACCCCTAGGTACTCAAAGCGCTCACAGTGGAAGGGGGACCTCACTGACCACCACCAGTGTGTAGCACCCACCTGGGTGATGCACGGCAGCCATTATGCGCCAGAACGCTCACCACACACCAGCTAGAGGTGGAGAGTGAGGGAATGGATGAATAAGCCAATTACAGGAGGGGGGTGGGTGATTAGGGGGCCAGATTGAATGAGCTTTAGCCAGGACACCAGGAAACTCCCTACTCTTTGAGACAAGTGTCATGGGATCTTTTATGACCCCTGTGAGTCAGGACCTCAGGTGAGGTGAGAGGTTATGGGGTACTGGAGGTGAAGGATGGTGCTACCTGCTCCGAGGCCGGCGACAAAGGCAGCCCCGAGGCTCGACATGTCGAAGTGACTCGGCCGATCGATCTTCCTGCCCAGCAGGTCAGCTGTCAACTGCATGATGAAGTTGTTGGAGCAGACACCTCCGTCTGCCCTGCAGCCATAGAAACACACACACACGCACACACACACACACACACACACACACACACACACACACACACACACACACACACACACAAGAGAGTGTTCATATAAACACACAGAAAGCAGGTCCCTGACATATGATATGATGTACACAGAACAAATATGTAGAGCAGAGTGGTAAATACTTTGTATTATATTACCTGATATTCGTTATGGGAATCCTGGTTTCACGCATCATAATGTCATAAAGTTGTTTGTTCCTACAACAGACATATTCAAAATCAAAACAAATAAAATGCTTATAAGTTCTTTTTAATCATACTTTTATGGCAGTGTGCGGGAGTTTAAGTTCTTTTAAGTTCTATATGTTTGGTAAAAAAGTCAAAAAGATCACCGCTCATCTGTTGAGGTGCTGGATTAACAAGTAACAATAAAAAGAAAAAAGAAAAGAAAAATCCGCACACTCAAGTCTTTGCAAACAAGTTTTAACTCTACAGTATGTGCAAGCTTTCGGTCAAATTACCTTCTTCAGGCAGAGTAAAACACTCATGCATTCATGTTTTACTCTGCCTGAAGAAGTTCTGTCTGTTTAAAAGAGGTGTGCAAAGAAGTTCACTGACTGAAAATACTTTCATGAAAATGCTTTTTATCTTTTATTTTTGACATTTAAGCAACGTTGCAACTACAACTACAACTATAAAACCACTTACTTTTAATCTCTTGTACCAAGACAAGTGTTTACAGTATTGTTCTGTTATTTACCATTTATTTCTAATTTGTACACACACACAATGCATTTGAGCATGGCCAGAAAAGCCCATATCAGTATGAAAGTGGGCACATAGGACGTATTCTCCCTGGTGTTTAACTCAAAAAAGTGCTTAGCTCCATGCATTGCAGCCTGAAGTAAGCACGTATTTTGGACTTAAAGGATAGCTCCGGAGTGAATTCAAGCATAGGCCTGTTGAAGGATTCGAAATTCTTTCATTCCATGTAAAATATATTGCTGTTAGAAGGCTCATGCAACAGGGCTATGCTTAAACTTACTCCGGAGCTATCCTTTAAACACCTGTGAGAATATTGCTTGTAGACAGGTGACTCACCTGAAGGCTACGGACTCTAGGATGGCGCGTAGCAGATGGGCTTTCCCGGTGGAGGGTTTCAGGCCCATAAAAGCAGCACAGGCAGCGGGGTCATTGAGAGGAGCCTGGGACACATATAGAACATGCTATACATATATACTGGGGAAACCCCATACCCCCTAATACCCCTCATGTCCCCCTATACCTCCCATACCCCTCATGCCCACAGAGTCAGACACTGCACTTCTGCACTACAGGGGGATTCACTTTACACTAGTACTACTAAAACTACTACTACTACTACTACTAGTGACTACTACTACTACTACTACTAGTGATACTACTACTACTACTACTAGTGATACTACTACTACTACTACTACTACTACTACTGACTACTACTACTACTTACTACTGATACTACTACTACTATCTACTACTACTGATACTACTACTGATACTACTACTACTACTACTGCTACTACTACTACTTACTACTACTACTGCTACTACTACTACTGCTACTACTACTACTACTACTGATACTACTACTACTACTACTTACTACTACTAGCTACTGCTACTACTACTACTGTACTATTATTACTACTACTCAACCTACCTCTCCCCCCTGCCCCCACGGATTCACGTTACTACTACTACTACTACTACTACTACTACATACTACTACATCTTCAGCCATTACAAAGACTACTACAGTTACTACTAGTACTACTAATTCATACTACCACTAGTACTACTACAAACCTAAGCTCATACCCACACACACACACACACACCACACACCCACACACACACATACACACAGGTGCACAGACACACACACACACACGTTTGGTTCATCTCTACAATGCTCTATATACACGTGTAGGCTACACACTAAAGACACGACCGGCTGATGCCTACTAAACCCTACACACACCAACCCAGGATCGCACCAATAGTTTGCTCACGTTATGACTCATATCATTCATGTTAAGCATACAGGGTGGGATCCTTTGGAAGTGAAAATCCACATCCTACAGATCTGTAATCCTTTCCATCTTCTTATAATAGCTAGAGACAGAGATACTTCATTAGCCAGTCCCATAGGACTCTAATCCAAGAGCTCAGGTTACCAATCTGTCCCCCCGCATTTCAAAACTGAGGAGACGGATTCAAACAAGGCTCTGGCACAGACACCACAACGGAACAGATGGATTATATTCTCTTGGATAAACACTTTAGCAATATGAAGAGACAGATTACTAATCTGGATCAGTCTTCATCTCCCAATCACCACTTCCACCTCCACCCCATAATGTATGTTCATATCAGCCAGTGAGATTGCTCAACACTTTTCACTATAAGCCCTTGTTTTTTTAAAGGAACACCAGTCAACTTTTTTACTGTTAGTTTACCAGTCACTTCAATGATAAAATGGCTCATTACGGGGTGAATAATGGATCTCTTGGCCATGTGTGTGCGTGTGTGTGTGTGTGTGTGTGTGTGTGTGTGTGTGTGTGTGTGTGTGTGTGTGTGTGTGCGTGCGTGCGTGCGTGTGTGTGTGTGTGTTCCATAAGTACCTGTAGACCACTGAAGGAGGGCACGAAACACACACCATCCGAGTCTTCCAGGGCTGTCACCATATCTGCCGTCTCCTTCACCTCAGAAAATAGCTCTGAAACACACACACACACACACACACACACACACACACACACACACACACACACACACACACACACACACACACACACATCCCAGTTTTAGGCCTTCAGTGACTCCCATGGTACAGAAAAACTAACTTGAGAAAAGTGAAAGGCAAAATGATGCATTGCAGAGCAGCCTATTTGCAATGTCTTCCATATTCATGCAAACACCCTGATGTCAAAATGGAAAAGAAACAGCATCTTAATGCATATTTTTAAAAGTGCTACTGTCACATGCTAGGTCACTGCTTTCCTGTAGAGTCATTATCAGACATCCAGGTGTGTGTGTGTGTGTGTGTGTGTGTGTGTGTGTGTGGTGTGTGTGTGTGTGTGTGTGTGTGTGTGCGTGCTCATATGTATGTGTGTGTGTGTGTGTGTGTGTGTGTGTGTGTGTGTGTGTGTCCATGTGTGTGCGTGCGTGCTTGTGTGTGTGTATGTGTGTGTGTGTGTGTGTGTGTGTGTGTGTGTGTGTGTGTGTGTGTGTGTGATTATACAACTTCTGGGGGGAAAGCATGTGCTTGTGTACACAACTTAGTGTTTGCATGTGAGCTGTGGTATGCCTTGTGAATATTCTGAATATTTCCATTAGTAACTGCACAGCTTAGCTACATACATACATACTCACTGCACTTACAGACTGTACTGTACATACTAACTGTATGCACTCAAGGTACACACACACTCTCTCATATGCCTTGAGAATATTCTGAATATTAACATCTATAACTGCACAGCTTAGCTAAATGTTCACTGTACATACACACAGGGGTTAAAGTGGGGGGGGGCGTGGGGGTACGCAGTACCGGCACCTCAGATAAATGAACAATATCATCCCATTCTTCTCCTATACATTTTTCTTTGTTTGTGCAGACACAAAATATGAGAGTTCCTCCTACTGCCAAATCCCACTTTAACCACTGCATACACAGTGTACATACTTACTGTACACACTTAATGTACATACTTACTGTTCATACTAAATGTACATGCATTAGTGTACATACTCAGTGTACATAAGATATTCAGGAAATTTGCTTTCATGGTCCAATCATGTGGGATTAGGAAATCTCCTCTTTTCCTTTCAGAATGATTTCTCCCTTTTTCACCTCAATCAGTATCACAGCACAGCACAGCACAGCACAGCACACACAACACAGCACAGCACAGCACAGCACAGCACAACACACACTGCAGTTACAGTTAAAGAGACTCACAGTTGCAGAGATTAGATTCAGTTTAGCCTCCAGCTGTCCCTGAAATACAATAAGACTCAGCCATGGTGGTGACTCATGGTGATAATATATTACTAGAGTTTCAATTCTCTCGATCCTGTCTGAGCTTCTACTGGGCTAAATCAGTCTCTAATCACTATTAGTTGACAGATGCTTATGGGTGAGCATTTATTAGCATTTATCAGTATTAGATGTTTAAGAGTGAGCATTGACCGTCTGCATTTAACCAGTGGTTAAAGTGGGATTTGGCCCGGAGGAGGAACTCACAAATTTTGTGTCATCACAAATAAAGAAAAATGTATAGAAGAGGAACGGGGTGATATTCTTCATTTATCGGCGGAGCCTGAACTGCGTCCCCTCACGCCCCCCCCCACTTTAAACCCTACATTTAACTATTTAACTACAAACTTTACTCTGCGTAGATAATCTGCAGACTAAGTAATCTGGTATGACTCATTCTGAAATGATTCTGC
Source organism: Sardinella longiceps (assembly GCA_027497455.2). Taxonomy (NCBI): domain Eukaryota; kingdom Metazoa; phylum Chordata; class Actinopteri; order Clupeiformes; family Clupeidae; genus Sardinella; species Sardinella longiceps. The sequence continues at coordinate 33,844 of JAODXP020004991.1, read as the reverse complement.
TGTGGATTAGGGGTGGGAATTTAAAATTTATGTAGGATTCTATCCATATCAATGGCATTGTGGCTTCTGCTGATGGGTCCAAATCTCTTTATCAGTTCCTTAGTGTTTATGCAGAAGGATCAACTTCAAGGGTCTTCAGTATCAGCACAATCACTACTGCCAGAGTCATTTATTAGAATGAGCAATGCAACCCTGAAGAATGCAACCCTGTACAATTTTGTTTCCTAAAATTAATAGTTCTTGTTCTTGATTGCGATTGGTTGAATCATGTTCAATGCCAACATTGTAAATTCAAGGCTGAATTTCATCCTGTGTTGCTGCACCATAGGATAGTGAAATGTAGCTGCGCTTGACAACCCTTCAGTAAGAGGAAGTATATTTGTTGGCGAAGGAATTGGTATCTATAAATAATTTGTTACATTTCTAGTGGTTGTGTCACACTTTGATGAAACCAAGCCAGGTAAATGTGGTAACAGTTTTAGAAATGCAATAAACCACTCGAGTCCGGTGATTATACTGGTTTTACTACGGTGCCTATTGGCACTCGTGCTTAACAACCCCATGGTAAAATCAGCATGACCATCGGCCTCTCTTGTGGTTTATTATTTCCATCTATTGTATTCCAAATCTGCATTCAGAAAGGCCCATTGACAATGCCTAAACGTGCCTAAAAACACACTAGCACTGGTAAGAGCAATCGATCGTCCGAGGGATCAAATTCCTCCATTAAGTTTTCCATTTTTGGTTCCACTCGACTCCCGGATTTTGACTCCCACCCCTACTGTATGGATTTTACAGTGGATGTTTGGTGAGTTTCCATGGCAACCCCTTACCCAGTTCCTGTGCCCACTTAATGGCAGTGCCAGTGTCCGCCGCGTTGCCCTCTGCCAGGTACGTCACCTCCGAACCGATTTTCCAGCCAACGATTGGATAGAGACCTGAGGGGAGAAGGTGAAGAAGTTTATTGTGTTTGCCCAGTGCTGTGTGTAACATGTGTGATGTGCTTTGTCCTTGCTACTTGTTATATGTGCTGCAGAACTGCACAACAGGAACCTGCTGGAAATCAGTGTCTTGCTGAGTCAGGCCCGTTTTCAACTGTAACTTTATTACTTTCAATACTTTCCTGTATAATAAATATGAAATGAAATGAAATGAAATGACGAAATGAACAGGTTGTTTAGGAAGGGTCCAATTCATTCCTGTGCTGCAAAGTGCACATCTGGTGTCAAGTCAGCACACCCTAAGTCAGCTGAAGGCACCTTACCTAGACTATAAACAGCACCATAAAGACTGCGGTGTTCACTGAGTGCATAGACAATAAACAGCAGTGCAATAACAACAGTAAGAGCCAAGAGTGTTGTTTGGACCAGAGAGAGACAGAGGGTTTGTGTGGCCCAGGTGAGCTATAGCCGTCCGCACACCCGCTCCGACAGCATTGCGGGGCACTTTTCGAGTTCGACAATTTCGCAACAAATCTAGTACAGTAGTCTGTGGATTTAACATTGGATGTCAATGGGTGTGCAGGTTTGCATTGAAAACAGTGGAATAGAGTATTGAAGCAGAGTGCTCAGCACTGTGTCAGAGCCGATGTGCGGACCACTTAAGAGTGTTTGGACTAGAGAGATAGAAGATGTGTGGCTCACCTGAGCTAAGAGTGTTTGGATCAAAGAGAGACAGAAGGTTTGTGTGGCCCAGGTGAGCTAAGAGTGTTTGGATCAAAGAGAGATAGAAGGGTTTGTGTGGCCCAGGTGAGCTAAGAGTGTTTGGATCAAAGAGAGATAGAAGGTTTGTGTGGCCCAGGTGAGCTAAGAGTGTTTGGATCAAAGAGAGATAGAAGATGTGTGGCCCAGGTGAGCTAAGAGTGTTTGGATCAAAGAGAGATAGAAGGGTTTGTGTGGTCCAGGTGAGCCTGAGACGATCTCTGATTAGTCAAGTTTCCACAGTCTCATGGCGCTTAGCAAAATGTGGAAAATACTTCCAGTTCGCCTGTTTGATATTAAATGGCCTGCCATCCATTACCAATCAAATGATTTTTCCCAAAGCATCAAAATCAGACTGCAGAATACTACTGGTCTTTCTCCATCCGAGCAGTGCAGGTGAAGTAGCGGAGGAAGTCACCTCACCTGTGAATGAGGTGTGCGGCTCACTTCCTGTGTTGATGTCCATGAACGTTCCTGTTCCCATGGTGATCTTCACATCTCCCTTGTCGAAGCAGCATTCTCCAAACATGGCCGCCTGCTGGTCTGCCATCTGCAGGACACATACGGTACTGCGTATGACATACTGCTGTCACTACAGTAGAGCAAGACTACACAACTCAGAGTACTCATTAAGAGAGTTCATATAATTATAAATGACACCATCATATCATAATCACAATAATATGTTTCGTTACTCTAAAGCAGTATGTGAAGATGCAGAAATAGCTCCAAGACAAAACATTCAATGAGTTTGAGACTTTGAGTTGACCAGGTCAGGTGAACTCACACACACACACACACACACACACACACACACACACACACACACACACACACACACACACACACACACACACACACACACAGTACACACACACACGCCCGTGGTTCATTCAAGCCCATTTAAAAGCCAAAGCAAAAGTGTCTCAGCGGGCTGGCCATAGATCCAGGGACCCAGATTCGAGTCCGACCCCAGGGCAGGTCATTTCCCGATCCTTGCCCTCTCTCTCTCCCACCTATTTCCTGTCTATTCATTACCTCATTTCCTCTCTCTGCTATCCTGTCACATTAAAAGCCCATAAAAATATCTAGGAAAAAAAGTATCTGATAGTGGACAGAGATGGACACTCACCAGAGCCATAATGGGAAGAGGAACGCCAAAGATGCTCTGGTCCGTACACCCAAAGAAGTGCCTTTAGAGAGAACCGTGGAGAGAGAGAGAGAGAGAGAGAGAGAGAGAGAGAGAGAGAGAGAGAGAGAGAGAGAGAGTGTGAGAGAGAGAGAGAGAGAGAGAGAGAGAGAGAGAGGCAGGAGTGGATGAGACAGACACAGTATTTCTCCAATGCTTGGGGCATACATGTGAGCTTTCAGTGTTACTTGTTAGTTGCTGATGAAATGTTAGCGTGGCCTGTTGCTAAGGCTACTATTAAATCTGACACTATGGAAGCTAATTAATGAATTAGTTGTGACACTATTGACTTGTGTCACCAAGTCAATTATCTACATAATGCAGATGTATACGGTACAGAGAGAGAGAGAGAGAGAGAGAGAGAGAGAGAGAGAGTGTGTGAGTGTGATGTGTGTGTGTGTGTGTGTGTGTGTGTGTGTGTGTGTGTGTGATGTTCCTTGTCACTCACCCAGTGTTCTCCACAGCAGGGAAGATGCTCAGAGGGAGAGAGACTAAAGAACACAGGAGTCCACTCCAGCACATCTGAGGAAACACACACACACACACACACACACACACACACACACACACACACACACACACACAAAGACACACACACAAACAAACAACACACACACACACACACACACACACACACACACACACACACACACACACACACACACACACACACACACACAAACCTGGGTCACATGGCAGCTCCACAATAACAATACCAGTAATGCTCCCAAGAGGCTTCACAGGGAGGCAGAAACCTTAGTAACCTCGCCCTACGTGTGGCACACACACACACCTGGTCCACAAACACACACATACACACACTCACACACACACACACACACACACACACACACACACACACACTTGGGCCACACACACACAAGCGTCTTCCATTGCCTGGATGCACAGACAGTCAACATTCTCCTTATGAATACGTGTTACTGTGTGACACACAGGTGCAAAAATGTCCTATAGCATGCAACATACAACACACTCACCACCCTCACACACACACACACACACACACACACACACACACACACACACACAAATGTACCTGGTATGTGTCAAAGACTCCTGTGGCGCTGGCATTGGAATAGTCTGTGAGATACGCAGAGCCTGTAGCATAGAAAAACACATTCAAGATTCAAGATTCAACACTTTAATTGTCATTGACCTTGGCTGCATTGTTACCTGAGCAATGGAATTTAGCCAGCAGCCAGCATGGCCACAAAGATACAAAAAAAAGCAAATAAAAATAATATAAAAACATTCATAATAAATAAGACAGCATACTAAATAGCCTACAGATTAATAGTAATAGACAGTAATACAATAAATACAATATGGAGGTGATTGGCCAAGGGCGAAATAAGCAGGAAAATATACAGCCCATAGCAGAATCAGCAAAATCGCTAAATAGTGTCCCAAATTACCATACTTCACCCTACTGACTGATATACCTGTAGATATAGGTCTAAATACAAAATACACTTTAACCTGCCTTCCCTCTGTTTAATTAATCTGTTCGATTTACGAGGGCCATATTTTGAGTCTGAAAATCAGGAAATCCTGATTTGTCAGGAGGAATCACATCTAGTGAGGAGAGGTAAAATATTGGTAGATATTGCTCAAATAGTGCACATTAGTATTGCACATGCCTAGTATGGACATAATCAGTAGTTAAGCAGGACATGCTCACTAGAGGAATATAGAGTACAGCATGCAGGTCATGCATTGTAGAGTAGAGGCAGGAGAGGGAGGAGAGGGAGAAAGGTGCGCTCAACTCAATTAGTGTAGAGAACGGGTTTGGACATGTTATTATTAAAAAAGTAGTTAAGAGTTCAATCTTGAGAGTGTGTTTACTTTCTTTATCATTCACTAGAGACAGTAGTGAACAGAGCAGAGCATGCAGGTCACGCATTGTGTGGTTGGCCTGGTTTGCTTTGGTTGGGTTGGGTTTCATTAAAGGCACACACACACACACACACACATCAAGAAAAGGGTGTGAATGATCACATGTCCTCATACTGTACACACACACTCACACACACACACACACACACACACACACACAAAAAGGCTCTCCTGTGTCCCTGCACATCAAGACAAGTGTGTGAATGATCACATGTCCTCATACACACACATTTACACACACACACACACACACACACACACACACACACACACACATTGCATTGCAGTGCTGTGTGGGGGTTTGATGTGTGGATAGCTGTTTATTTATTGTTTGTGTTATTGTTTACCCTTGGTCAGCCGATACAGCAGCCAGGTATCAATGGTTCCAAAGCAGCAGGTTCCCTGTTTGACGGCCTCCTGGACCTAAAACAATGATAGAGTATATAGTGTGCAGTAAACAAAGGATAACAGACAAAAAAGTTCCTCTTAACGAAAATCATGTTCATAACAATTTCTGCTTCTAGTTTAAGAACAAAACAGGCGAGCTCTCTAGACGAGAGATACTAGCCCTGTTTACATGGACACTTCTAATCTGATTATTTAATCCAATATTCCATTTTAGATTGCATTCATGAATGCATCTCCTTGGATACTGTTCTATAGAATGCACATGGAATCTTTCTAATCAGATTAGAAGTGTCCATGTAAACCTGCCAACTGTTGTTTTACATGGATAAATATGAGAACCACAGAACTCCATGTACCGCAGACCAAATAGCAAAATGTCAGCCAATGATAACTGACGAGGGCAGGGAAGTTTTGCTTTCTTCTCCCCCTATCAGTAAGCATTAGCTGCCTGTTAGTAAGCTGTTTGGTCTACATTGCACCAAATGCTGCCATTCTTATAGAACTCAGCACACACACACACACACACACACACACACACACACACACACACACACACACACACACACACACACACACACACACACACACATGCACACACACCTGGGCCATGTGCGCACAGTCACATGCACACACATACTTGTGCCAGCACTCGGTACACACATACACTTAAGCCAGCACTCAGTGTGCACACACAGACACACACCAAACACACATGCACACACACACACACACACACACACACACACACACTCAAAGAACAGGGATATGGGCTGACTGAACCTTGAGTCTCCCTTCATCCAATCAGCATCCTTATCTTTACCTTAGGGCAGTTCTGCAGGACCCAGGCACACACACACACACACACACACACACACACACACACACACACACACACACACACACACACACACACACACACACACGCACACACACACACCTGAATCTCTATTCATCCAGTCAGCATCCTACTTACCTTAGGGCAGTTGTGCAGGACTCCAGACACACACACACACACGCCCACACACACACCTTAGGGCAGTTCTGCAGGACCCAGGCCAGGCGGAATGTGACGTGCTGGGGGGTGAACACCATGATGCTGGCCGCCTGGAAGGTCTTCTGCCTCGTCACCAGATGCAGTAACTTGGACACTCCGTGAACGACCTGCCACCAAAACATCATCGCATCATCATCATCACATCATCACAAAACTAGAAAAGCACTCAGAGAGCTCAGACCTGTGCTATGGGCTATGAGGTCACAGACACAATATAAATTCCAGATGGCGTTCTGTATCACCTATCACCACCAAAATTTAATCGTTAGTATTGAAAATTTCATGCAAATCCATGCAGTACTTTTCGCGAAACATAACGTCCTTGGCGGAGGTAATAACATTCCTTTCACCTGCTGCAGCCCCAACACACAGGCCTTACAGTAAAGACTCTTTGGACCAGTAAAGCGGTCCGCACACACAGCTCCAACACAGTGCTGCGCACTCTGCTTCCAACATTCTGTTCCATTGCTGTTTAAAGCAACCTCGCACACCAGCGCCCAACCCTTCCGCTATCGATTGTGAATTACGATTGAAGTCTATTTTGTCGGAGCCGTACATTGACATCCATTGTTGATTCCACATACTGTACTAGGATCCTTGCGAAATAGTCAAATTCGAAAGTGCGCCGCAATGCTATCGGAGTTCGATGTGCGGACGGCTTAAGCAAAGATCTTTCATCAGTGACTTGTTACCATGCAATTCTAACATAAAGCACAGAAATGAGAAATACAGTACATGATTTCACAAGTCCTCTGGACTGATATTCCTGTAGACGGGGTAAACAAAGCATCTGTCTCTCTGTCTGTCTGTCTGTCTGTCTGTCTGTCTGTGGGTGGGTGCAGAAACCTCTGTCTCTCTCGGCTATCATACTATCATGTACTGTCACACTTTAGGTCAGGGGTGGGCAATTATTTTGACCGAACGGCCACATTGGACATGTTAACATGCAGGGCTACAAAAAGGGTTGTATTTCATAAAGTACCACTAATTAAATCAGGCCTATAATCAATTGGCTCAATGAGAAATTATTCCACTATAGGAAGGCTCCACGGGCCGGATTAAATATCTCAACGGGCCGCATGTGGCCCCCAGGCCTTAGTTTGCCCAGGTCTGCTTTAGGTCATCATAGACTAGTTAACCCTGTAGTTACAATGTAACAAGCGAGTATTACAACAGATAAATACTATATCCACTGTTAGTGGGGATTTTAGCTGAACTCTTACAGGCACAGAGTTCACGTCTAGAAGCGTACTGACTGAGTGCACAGCACCTCTATAATACATCAGCATGCAGGGCAATGTAGATGAGGGGACTTATTGTAAAGTGGAAGAACTTATTCTAAGCTCATTCAGCTTTGAACACTGAAACACACACACACATGAGAATGCATGAGGAAAGCATACACACACATGCACACATCACACACACACACATACACGCACACGCACACACACACACACACACACACACACACATACACACACACACACACACTCACACCCTCTTTTACCTTTCATCCCAAAGTCCCTAAAGTGAGATCAATCATTTACTGCAGAGTTGACATCAGATTGTTTTGAATCAACATAGACAACACAGACTTCACTTCAAAATAAAGTCATAGTCCCCCCCCCCTTCCCCAACACACCCTTGCGTAGAAAATAACGCTGTGACTGCTTTAATTAAATAAAAAATGCAGACCTTCATTGTGAGAGACGCATTCCAAGAAGTGGCCAGCTCCGCCCCCCTCAGATCCTGCCAGGTGATGAGGTTGTGAAAAGGCTCGCCCGTGTTCCTGCACACACACAAATCAAGAAAAGTGTGTGAATGATCATCACATGTCCTCATACTGTACACACACACACACACACACACACACAAGAAGGCTCTCCTGTGTTCCTGCACATCAAGACAAGTGTGTGAATGATCACATGTCCTCATACACACACATTTACACACACACACACACACGTACAACACACACTTTGCATCTCTGTCCATCCACATTCCTCTATAATTCAATGAAGTGATGAGTAATTTAAGGAAGCGTCTCGGGTAACCCATCAGTAACCCATAGTCCTGTTGTTTGTTTGAGTCAGACAGAAATGAAGGAAGGAAGGAAGGAGAAGAAGCAGAAAATCTGGTTCAGCATCGCCATCGACTATCGAAAATATCTAAATATCAGCTCACACTGACTTACGAGGGAACAAGGAAGCAAGGGGAGGGAAACTCCCGGTAGCACTTTTAATAACCGTCCCCCTATAAATGGTTATTAAATAGCTTATTAAGATCAGTAAGTAATTATTTAACTATTAATAGATAACAATTTTAACTATTAATAGATAACAATTATAAGTTAGGTTACAGTAATTAACACCAATTTTACAGCATAGCTAATTAGTTAGTAAGTTAACAGTTAGTTTATTAGTTTGTTATGGCTAAATGATAAAATGGGAAAAAAAAAACCTGATGGAATTAAATCATCTTACTGGTTGAAACCACTAATTTCCAATTGTCTTCTTGCTGATGTTAATAAGCTATTTAATAACCATTTATAGAAGACGGTTATTATAAATTGCTACCAAACTCTCATTTTTATTCCCCTTGCCCCATTCGGTTAGCATTACCAGCTGGCTGACAATTTTTCTACTTTTTTGTCCTTACTGATAACACACAGGGCTATGTGTTGATTATACCCCAGACCTTGTAGCCTGGCTATCGTGCAAACTAAATAATCACAAGTGATATTTAGTCTGGAGACCCACCTATTGATTTTCTCGCTGCAGAAGCATTGTTTATGATTGTCCAGAGCCATTTATTGGGCGCTACGAATGTCTATCATAGAGTCTGTACTACATCAGAGCCAATACCAGAGTCACCACGTGACGTAAAATGCAACCGAGCGCAGTGTTAGTCCCTTTTTGTTCTGTGATTGTATACTTAAAGCAATATACCGGAGTAAGTTTAAGCATAGCCCTGCTGCACGAGCCTTCTAACAGCAATATATTTCGCATGAAATGAAAGATTTTCGAACAGCACAGACCTAACGCAAACGCGTAACCTCAGATCTTACTTTCGGTTTCCAACAGTCAGGTCCCATTGATTCAGTGTAAAGGGCCTGTTCGCTTCTGCGTTCGCGTTCGGTCTGTGCTGTACCAAATTATTTTGTTCCAGCACAAATTATTTTGGTATTCGCTAACTAGCGCATTTACTGTAGCAAGCTCTTTCAACAGGGCTATGTTTGAATTCACTCCGGTACTCTCCTTTAAAGCAGGTGAGAAAATGGGCCATAGCTCCCATGCTGCTTTGCTGAGTGAAATGAAATGGAGTGCGCAAAGGAGTATGGGTACTCCCAGGCTACAGACCTTGTAGAGCTGACTAAACTCATTAAACTGATTTGGGTGCGCGGGTGTAACAGAGTTCCTAAAACCGCCACACAAGTTACTTGAGTCATCTGAGTTGTGTTTTGCGTGCTACTGATTCCAAATGATTCAGTTGAGTCACATGAGTCAGTCAAGTCACATGGGTTAGCTCACTGTCCTTTAACTTGTCCCCTACCAAACTCACTTGTCCCATGTAGTCACTTGGGTTAGCTCACTGTCCTTTAACTTGTCCCCTACCAAACTCACTTGTTCCATGTAGTCACTTGTGTTAGTTCACTGTCCAACTTGTCCCCTACCAAACTCACTTGTTCCATGTAGTCACTTGTGTTAGTTCACTGTCCTTTAACTTGTTCCCTATCACTGGGATTCTTAACCTTTTTCTGTGCCGGGGACCCCTCATGAAGCCAAATTCTTTTCAGGGACCCCAAACAAAATGTATAACTAATTGTTCTTGATGCAACAGTTTTAAATAGGCATGTAATTGCATGTGGCAAAATCTTTTTCTGTTGGCCTACTGTTTTAAAAATGCCCAATCAAAGTGTTTAAATTGTATTTATATCCCTATAAGACAAGTTTCTTTTTTGTAGCAAACTTTTTCACGGCCCCCCTGGCAATGTGCTGCGGACCCCTGGACCCCAGATTGAGAACCAATGGCCTATCAAACTCACTTGTCCCATGTAGTGAAGGTCCCTCTCTGGGTGGATATTCCAAGGGCCTGGATTTGTTTCATCTGCACACCTGCGTCTAAACAACAAACAAAAGATTAGTTAGATTAGAAGATTAGAAGTGATATCCTCCTAGATTGGCCTAACCCTCTTGTTTCTGTTTCTTTTGTCTCTCTTGCCTCCTCTGCCCCGACGCACTGGCTGAGTGATGAACCTCCCTGCCACCAACCCTACCCCACTACGGATGCTGACCAACCCCCCGGAGCCACACACCAGGACCATCCTCCCCTTTTCTCTGAGGCCCTGATGGAACTAGCCTGATGGCCCCCTGATGACCACTACTTAGATGGCGACCAACACCCAATGAACTCTGATCCCACTCCAATTACTGACTAATCCCACACTCCAACTACTGACTCCATCCCTTGGCCCTGACTGTCACACAAACTATGTGTATATCATCTCTGACTACATTCAGTACTCATACTGTTTTGTGTTAACCATGGTCAATCTATTCCGGATACTTTATTAGGCCCCAGGCAGGTAGGCTGAGTCCATGAGGCGTGGATCTGCCCAAGGTTTCTTCCTACATAACAAATTATTTACAAAGTGAGGGAGTTTTTCCTTGCCCCTGATTCTCATGGATGCTTCCCGTACTGTCTGTAAAGCGCCGTGAGACAATGTACTGTATTTGTGCGCTATACAAATAAAATTGAATTGAATTGAATTGAATTGAAAGATTACCACTGGAATCGTATGAGATTCAAATTACAAGAAATTGAAAGCATTTTGTATGTTTATCCAAAACAAGCTAAGCAGGAATTTCTAAGGAAGGAAATTCTAGAGAGGAAGAAATGTTGTGGTGTCATGAGTGGGGTGCCTTGGGCATTGCCACATCCTTGTTTAGATGCCTAATTATCATAGGCTCCCTGATACACTGAAGTGATTACACAACTGATCTGGCAATCATCCAAGCACTCTTTTAGAGCACAATCCCATTATATGAAGCAAACAGCACAGTATAGTTTATATAGGCCAGGGTCCATATGGCCATGGGGCTTATCTATGTCAGTGAGCTACTGAATGGGGAAGGAAGGGTGTCAAATATGTGCAGCAATTGGCTGTTATCACGTGTCATGGCCAAACTACTTCTGGGAAAAAATGAATGGGGGAAAAACTGGCCAATCACTCATAACTTTGATTAAACTTTGTTTACTGACTCTCTCTCTCTCTCTCTCTCTCTCTCTCTCTCTCTCTCTCTCACACACACACACACACACACACACACACACACACACACACACAAACACACACACACAGAGCACTCACCTTGAACAGCACCCTCTACCACTGCTACAAAACTCTGCCATAGTTCTTCTGGATCGATCTCGACCCAACCCGGTTTGGGGTACAAGGGAGACACCTGAAATCACGAAATTGACGTGGAAAGTCAGACGTGGCGTGTAGCCTAATCTGTCAACATGTATACTATTAGCAATAGATTGAAGTGCTTCTTTAAATCGGTGAATTTTAGAGCATTACCTTTTGCGCGCAAGATCCCCTGACGTTTGCTTCCTTATCGTACACATGACATTTAATTGCTGTGGTCCCCACATCAACGGCGATAATGTAGCTTTTCTTACTGAATCCGTTACGACTCGCCATCACTCCTTAACGAACTTTACCGCAAAGAAGTTTGCTAATAGTGGAATCACAGCACCAGCAACTCGGAGCAAAATCTTGGAAAATGTTGACCACCTACTAAAAATGTCAACCATGCTCTGTCGCGTGTAAACAATATGTTAATTAGTTAGTTCGTTGCAGAACTTGTAAGTTTCAGTTGATGGTAGCCCAACCTTCCACTAGAAGTCTGTCATCAAATTAATGTATGTCCGCAATAATTTCGCATGTGGAAAAAGCATTGAAAAGCATTGGGATTTCAGCTCTGTGCTCTGCTCCAACAAATATCTTTGTTTTGAGCCTGCTAGCGGGCCACAACCTTACTTTCTCCCAACAGTTATGAACACGCCTTCAGATAACTGACGACCCGCCCCTATTTTCTGTCTGAGGGAGCGCGAAAATACTGGTAAAAGAAAAATATGATGAACTGTAACGACATGGATCTGGTGTTTATCAATATTTGTCTTTATTTCAACGAATATAAGTTCAAGGTTTAATGCAAATGGGTGTTCAAAATTGCCATAATTGCCTTACATCCTTTGGTGCACTTGGTTTTAATATCCCTCTGTTTTGACAGGGTCAAGTCACTGAGCAATTTTCTTGTCTTCTGCTTAGGTTGCACATATAGCACAACTCATACTGATGGAAGAAGAAAGCACTTCAGATCAGCATTCAAAGTAAAGTCATCAAAGGTTCTTGTTGTGTATTGATGACATCATCACTGTTTTGCCAGCTCACACTTTGGTAAGGAGGATGAGATTATCTTCTGTTGAGTAAACAATGGGGTTAAGTGGAGCAGACGATTAGTGGGGAACTTGTATAGGTCTGCCATAGAACTATTTTAAAGCACTAGATACTGTTTTGGAAAAACTTTATAAACAGTTTATAAAACAGAAAGAGTTTGCAAGAACTTCGGGGAGTGGGGGGGGGGGGGGGGGGGCTGTAAAGCCTAACACTTTTATGAATGATTGACCCGACCAGCCATGCACAGTCTGAAAACAATGTGCCTTTGGGGCCAATTTTGATCCTCCTTCTTAAGGTCATAGTTAACATACGCTACAACTTCATTCAAATTCATTCTGGATTCTAACTCTGACCTAGAAACCAAACCTGAAAGACGAATAGAGGATAAAATTAATGCTGAATAGAGGATAAAACTAATGCTGAATATAGGATAAAACCAATGGCAACTGTTTGCTTTGTGTAGCCTAAGCTGACTGAGGAGGCAAGTTCATATGGGGGGAATTCTATGCTATGCTATGTGTCGGTCATGCCAAATAAGGTGAGGGAATCAGGTGGTGAGTGCAACAGGAGCTCATAGCATAGCCTGCACGGTTGGGCTCCAATTACTCACAGCAAGAGGGCAAAATAAGCCGCACACCAACCTGCTTATTAGGCCTATTGGGTTAACCTTGCGCTGATTGCACAGCCTATCATTTGGATAACCTGAGCTGAGCTCAATTGCTTGAATTATCCTATATTTCACTGGCATGCAGGAGAAACATGCAAAAGGTTTTTTTTAGTGCTGTCAAACCATTTAAAAAAAAATCTGATTAATCACAAAATTTTGCAGTGATTATGGGGCAATTCACCCCCATACACTACCCAAATGGTGCAATTCACACCTGTCCCCTAGCCCCAAGGATCCCCAAACATGTTGCTGGACAGTCAGGAGCTAGGCCGTAATCTTTGTATAGTTTGACTTAATAGCCGAACCATTGACCTTGTCTGACATTGAACATAATACATGCCATGAAAGTGGAACCATATCCATCAGGATTAATCCCAGTTAAGTTTTTTTTGATTAATCACGTGATTAATCAGCTAATTTTGCCAGCACTAGTTTTTTTTTTTGTTTCAGGGTCATCAGAGGCCTAATAAGCAAAGCCTGGATTGGAATGTCATTCACTGATTTGACAACAGTTCACAGGCAAATTGCCTTTTAATCAATTGCATAATCAAATTGATTTTTAGATAAGCAACTAGAAATGCCTTCTTGTGAAAAGCAAATGTACTCACAGATTAGTCTGTGTTCACCCAGGCTAGTTAGGTGATCCATGTTTAAAATTTTGTGAAAGAAAAACAGGCACTATAACCTACACAGTAGCCTATACCAATCAAGCCATCTGGTAATTCTGGGTGAATTGATACACGATGACCACTAGATGGCGTGGTTGCTCAGTGTAGAGTGTGGAAAGGCCATGTCTGCCTGGACTAACACAAGCGTTGTTTGCATTGGCTGGGCCCAGTGATCCAAAGTGATCCAGACTGGGAAACCCAGAGGTTTCTGAAGTGTAATCCAGGATCACTTTCGAGCAACAGGGCCCCTGATCACACATACAGTAGCATAACATGATTTGCAAATCCAAATAACTTTTTATCCCGAATATACCCTTAAAAATGCTGGGCCCTGGAATTGGGGACTGCCACGTGACAATGTACTTGTTAGTTAGTCTCTTCCAACACTCTCAGAAATTGTTTCCAAGATCCAAATTGCAGTATGGCCAAGGAGGCAATTTCCTCAACTCTTGAGCCCAGAAAAATCAGGACCCAATGTGGAACGAGCAGGCTGAAGGAGGCGAGCTTACGATTACTCTGTCCAGCTCTGTCCCATAACACTGATAGAAGTATAAAGGTATTTGAAAACACGTTTAGATTAATTCCGCCCGGAATTCCCAAGCAATGCTAGCTTTGCCAGACCACAGTTCATTTCTGAGTGTGGTCGCACTAGCCAGGCTAGGAACATAGGGCTGTGGGGAAAAAAGAGCTGTGAGAGCATAGAGCTGACCCCCTGAAATCATGATTGATGATTTGGCTTTCTTAAAGTTGCTAAACCTACAGATAACTGGGACAGACAGACAAATTGTCAACATGAGGACTGCTGTTAGGTTCTCGTTGAAAGATAATCCCACACACGTGGAACAAGCAAACTACACCAGACTAACACAACACCCCTCTCTTAGAAGGTAAACAAACATTGGTTACATAACGACTATTGGGAAAATCTCTAAATAAAGTAGGTAAGTCCAGAAGTCTCTTTCAACTTAAACTCTTTAAAAATGTGTTTCCAAGATCAAAATTGCTTCCAAGATTTGATTTGGTAGTTTATACTGTATACTTAGTCCTCTGAAGATCTTTGAGGAATACTTGAGGCTCTTGTAAATGTGGAACCCAAAATGAGGAACCTTTACAAGAGCCTCAAGCTTCCTTCAAAGATCTTCAGAGAACTAATGTATTTTTTTTATTATTATTATTATTATTATTATTATTATTATTATTATTTAAAAGGGTTCCTGAAAGCTCCATTATGGGTTCCACCATTGTGGTGAAATGAGGAATCATAAAAAGTACTTTGAGTATCCTTTAATTTTTACAGTGTAGGGTTTAAACTGAAATATTTAGCCAAACGATTTGGCTTTCTTGCAAACTAGCCTACAGATAACTGGGACTGACAGACAGATTGTCAACATGAGAAATGCTGTGCATGTTGAAAGATAACCACACGGCACACACATGGAACAAGCCAACTACACCAGACCAACTAATAAAACACACCCCTCTCCTGGCTAGAGGTTAAACAAACATTGGCCACATGATTGGGAAAATGTCTAGATAAAGTAATAAAATAAAGTAGGCCTAAGTAAACCCAAAGTTTGGGTATCTACTATCGTATATCTGGTCACAATGCTCCACTCCCACATGAGAGGCGTATTCCAAGGAAATGGTTTATGAATAGTGTTAATCAGGGGTGAAGGTAGTTTCAATTTCTTACTGGTACTACAACTTTATCGACAAAAAATAGTTTGACTAAGTAGGCTAAGGTACTGTATGTACTGTGTTTATGAAGTATGTTTAGCAGGACACTCCCCAGACACCCCAACCTGCAAAAACCCATTTCAGGGAGGGAGGCTGCCTGCAACATTGGTGTTAGAGCAGAGTATCGTTCATTTCCAATACCAAATTGTTGGTATTTGAGTTTTTATTTGAGCATGTGACTTATTTTTAATATGGGTTTTTGGTTGCTGAATCCCTCTTTTCTTACCACTACTACGTACCACCTGTCAATCTTATACCTATACTTAGTACAGGTGCGTATAGGCTTACTTTCATCCCTGGTGTTAATGTGTAGGTTAATTTATTAGCCAATGACTCTTTTTAGCCACTTGTTTGGGATGTGCCAACCAGAGTCGCTCTGGTGCCAACGTGTGTAGCCGGAACCATTCTCACCGCACTCAGGTCTCGAACTAGCCACTTTGTCAACTACAACAAACCCATGGCATGTGAGTGGAGCTCTAACCACTAAAAAACCCAGGCAGGCAAACACTGGTGATTTATAGGAAGACGGTTTACAGGGGTGATGGACTAAATGACCCTAATGGACTTTCCCATAATATTGAAATTTGCCATCACTTCCACACAGGGCTAAAGGGCCAAAGGTCAAGTCTGTGGGGCATCACTCCTTAATAAACTTTGCCGCAAACAAGTTTGCTAACGTGAAATCACAGCACTGGCAACTCGGGGCAAAATCTTGGGAAATATTGAATGCCTACTGCATTGAAAAGCATTAGGATTTCAGCTCTGTGCTCTGTTCCAACAAATATCTTTGTTTTGGCTGTCTAGCATTTAAAATAAATACATGGACTTTCCCTCAATATTCAAATTTACCATCACTTCCACTCAGGGCTAAGGGTCAAACGTCAAGTATATGCCCATCCAACGTTCAAATGAAACACATGGACTTTCCCTCAATATTGAAATTTGTCTGCTGTACCCACAGCAGATTTACCACTTCCTGTAGATTAGTTCCGATGGAATAACCCTCCAGAGATCACATGGAGATGAATGTAATGGCTCAACTTTCCCAAAGCGGAGGCTAATCTGAACACTAGACACTTGGAATAACGCATGTATCCTACTGATGGCCCGTCTTTCCCAAAGGGAGACGAATTTGAACAGTAACATAGCTGAAGAAACTTGGGTTACACTTTATTTTGAAGGTAACATCATAAGACTGACATGACACTGTCATTAACTATGACATGACCTTGTCATGAATCTGTCATAAACTTTATAAACCTGTCATGACTTCTGTCATTAAGAGTCACCCGGTATTTGTCTTGGTTAGGGTAGGGTTAGGGTATGTCAGAAGTCATGACAGGTTTATAAAGTTTTTGACAGATTCTTAACCCGTCATTCTAAGGGTTAACAACATCATGTCATAGTTAATGAGTGTCATGTTAGTCTTATGACAGTACCTTCAAATAAACTGTTACCGAAACTTGTCCATCATTCCTCACTGGCGCTGAGAAGCGCTGTCTGTTTCCACTGGGTGGCGCTGTCTGATTCCCCACTGGGTGGCGCTGTCTGTTTCCCCACTGGGTGGCGCTGTTTGAGAGAAAACAGTTTCTAGTAATTTCCCATGACTCCTCACCTTACTGAGGTAAACATCATCAGCTACTGTATACACAGAGCTAGCACACCGAGTAGCCCAACACAGCCAGATACCTCAGCTTCCTCAGGTCATTCATTCACCCACACACAAATACCACTCTTTCATCAAACTACTGTAACTACTTGCATAGTACTTTAATCAGATTTTATGCCTTCTCTCTCTCTCTCTCTCTCACACACACACACACACACTCTCGGTCACACACACACACACACACACATCTCTCTCTCTCTCTCGGTCACACACACACACATCTCTCTCTCTCTCTCTCAGTCACACACACACACACACACACACATCTCTCTCTCTCTCTCTCGGTCAACACACACACACACACACTCTCTCTCTCTCTCTCTCTCACACACACACACACACTTGAAAAACCTGTTCCTAAATAGTGTAAGTGTGGGAAGAGGGAAGATATCAGAGACATCAGTATCAACAGAGCGATAGAATTATTTTTTATTATCAAATGGGCAAACAAGAGCACACAAGGAAAATAATAGTTGGTCAGATATATAAAAAAATATTTCCAACAATGTTATTCAGAAAAATAAATCATTAGCTCTTATTAAGAAATTAGAACATTTGGCTCACACAGCTATCAGATCAATCATTTTTTTATTTTTTACTTTTTTTAGAAATGGATAGTCCCTTTATATAGCAAAAAACTATAAACACACAATGATTCAAAGTAAGTCAACATTTGTTTAACAGTTTCAGGTATTTTTGCTTCAGTTTCTATGATGTTCACAGTCCCATTATTGAGAAAATATAGTCTTTTTTTAATCATTATTTCTTAAGCTAACATGTCACAGCATCTCTGACAGTTACTACCATTACTACTGTACAATCCCCGTTATCTCCCACATGAACGCTTACAATAATCAAAGGCATGGAATATCTGTTTGTTTTTTGGTTCAATTGTAATTCATTGGTGAAACAATAATAATAATTAAAGAAAAAAAAAAAAACACACATTTTAAAGTTGCAAAGGAGGACGATGGTTCTTCCACATTACTGTACTGTGCTTGTGTCTCAACTTCCTGGAATGTGATATGCATTCCATGGCTGGGACTGTAGGCCGCTTGCTCGCTCAGGAAGGGAGGATCTATCTATCTATCTATCTATCTATCCATCCATCCATCCATCTATCTATCTATCTACAGCCCTAAAGAGTCTGAGGTGTCAGTTGATGCAGTTTTCCATAACCTCAACAGACTGCACTCATAGAGAATTACTGATCAATACCAAACAGTCCGCGAGCCGAGGTCCTCAAAAGTAATGGGTGCAATGGGGTTGTGTGTGTGTGTGTGTGTGTGTGTGTGTGTGTGTGTGTGAGAGAGAGAGTGAGGGGGGGAAATGGAGGCGATCAATGCCAACATGCACATTCGCTGGTCATCTGAGAAGCTATAGATAGCAGCAGCATTGCATTGCATTGGGAGGCAGCCTATACAGCAGCCGGTGTCAGAGAGGATGCGGATGCGGGCCGGAGCTGGGCCAGAGGTGGCGGTGGTGGCACTAACCCAGCTCAGCCCCCTCATATTGTCCAGTCCTGTCGGTCATCGTGCCAGTTCAGGGTAAGGGCATTCACTCAGCCAAGCACTTCCACACAGGGCTAGGGGGTGAAAGGTCATGTGACGTCTATGCCCATCTAGCGTTTAATGGCATGCTGAAGCTCGCATGTGTGTGGGCATGTGTGTGCGTGTGGATGTGACTGTGTGTGCAAGTACTTGCAGTAAAAGCTTTATGACTCAAGTGTGTGTGATCCACACTGAGAACAATGAACTACAGGTTGGCTGTGTGTGTGTGTGTGTGTGTGTGTGACCATGATCAACACTGGGAATTGCTGAAGGGAGGCTGTGAGTGTGATGTGTGTGTGTGTGATGTGTGCTGTGTGTGTGTGTGTGTGTGTGTGTGTATGTATGTGACAATGATCAACGCTGGGAATTGCATAAGGGTGGTTGTGAGTGTGTGTGTGTGTGTGACAATGATCAACACTGGGAACTATGCAAGATTGGCTGTGTGTGTGTGTGTGTGTGTATGTGTGTGTGTATGTGTGTGTGATCAACACTGAGAACTGCATAAGGGTGGCTGTGAGTGTGTGACAATGGTCAACACTGGGAGCTGTGTAAGTGTGGCTACAATACAAGATGCCCAGCACACACTAGTACACAGCTACAGAAGAACAGCCTATTGTTCTCAGTCTGTCTCTTCCTCTCTTGTGCAGAAACACACACACACACACACACACACACACACACACGGAAGCAGACAACTAGCAAACATTTAGAACATCTTTGATCAATGAAAATGCTATCCTCTTCGGCACCCCCAACTAATATGACAATTTTTTTTTAAATATACACCCATTTCCAGATGGTCTATCAATGAGAGTCTGTGGAAGATGAGACACAATGAGTTACAGATAGATGGATGGATGGATGGCAGTGAGCAAGATGACTTCCTGATGTTGCTGAGGTGGAGGAGTGGTTAACCACCAGCCCCAGTCGCCTGCGGCAGCAGCAGCAGCAGCAGCGTTCTAGAATGGGCACAGGGTTCCAGGCCCACGCTCATGAGTAGAAACACCGTTTATCACCACAATACACGTCATTCTCACACACACACACACACACACACACACACACACACACACACACACACACACACACACACTCACTCAAGCTAGGAAGTAGGGCAGGGGGAGGGAAAGGTTGTGGGGTGTGGGGCAGAAACTATGAGAGAGAAATGAAAGAAAATGACCAAGGAAACTGAAAAAAGAGAGACAGACAGACAGACCGAAACCGACCACAAACAGGCCTTGCGGATGGGGGAGGACGACATGACCTCGATTCTTGTTGCTGAGGGTAAAACAATGCTTTACCTTTTTTTCCCCCAAAAGCTCTTGAGGGACTTTACTGTCTTGGTATTTTTATTTTTACACAGTCTCCGTGGCGTTTTTGTGTCAGACGACATGAGCAGTAGAATTTTAAGTTGGAATCCAGTCGAACAAGACGCACAAGAGAGAAAAAAACAAAACAAAAGAATCTGCTTGATGACATCAGTGTGTGGACTAAAAGTGCTTTTGACATGCGTCCTATGAGCGGGTCCTGATGCACTACACACTTAACCGTTTATAACGTGCTATGGATTCATTCTTTCTTTCATGATCAGCTTCAACTCACTGGAAGAACAGAGTTTAGTGTTGTGCAAAATCAACAGAGTTTTCTCTCTCTTTCTTATGCTGTGTGTGTGTGTGTGTGTTGTCTGCATCTCTTTCTCTCCATCCCTTTCTTCTCCTGTGTGTGTGTGTGTGTGTGTGGTAAGAGTGAGTGTGTATGCGTTGTCCGTCTCCCGTGTGTGTGTGAGGGCGGTGAGAGTGTATGTGTGTGTGTATTGTCTCTCTCGCTCTCCGGTTTTGGGCAGACAAGAGCATAGGGGTCAACTGAGGAAGTCTGAGAGCGCCAGACCAGACAGCCGATTCCCTCCACCTGAAACATGAGCCAGAAAACCAGCACAGGCCAGGGCTCAGGCACACCGGCACTTAGGACACACACAGTGTTTGTGTGTGTGTGTGTGTGTGTGTGTGTGTGTGTGTGTGTGTGTGTGTGTGTGTTGGCTTGACCCTGGAGGGAGAGAGGGAGAGAGAGAGAGAAAGAGAGAGAGACTAACCGTTTAGATCACCCTCACACACACACACACACACACGTATGCATGCCACACACACAGACCAGTGGAGGAGGCACAAATGGTCATCCAGTCATTCTTGTCATGTGTCCATGAGGCCACTGAGAGCGAGACCGAGAGCTCCGCTTATGAGCCAACTGGAGCGTTGCATTGTGGGTGCGGCTGACTTGTTCCCATGTGGAGGCCACAGTGGAATCTCCCTCCATGCTTGACGCCAGCGTAAATCACAAACACATACACACACACACACTTACACACACTTCCTCTTCCTGGCTGAGTTCTCAGTCACTTGTGTGTGTGTTTGTGTCTCAGCTGACGGAGAGCAGCGCTGTGGGGGTTGCTGACAGCTCCTGATCTATGATCCATGAACCATGCACTTGGCTCTCTGCAGCGCTAGGCTAACCGCAGCGCTAGGCTAACAGTAGCACAAGGCTAACGGCAGCTCTAGGCTAACAGCAGCGCTAGGCTAACAGTAGCGCTAGGCTAACAGCAGCACAAGGCTTTAGCAGCTGTTGTAAAAGCTAAAGCTGACGTAGGGATTTTCCAGCTCCTGTCCGCAGCACCTTTTAGGAGGTTTGATGGCCCCAAAGTCCAGCCATTAGAGATCCATTATCTAGTTCCTGGATGGAGCGCTGCAGGCGCTCTGCACTGTGCAATGTGCTATCTGAGGCACCACAGATAGTTTATTAGCCATTAGGAGATTGGGGGAAAAGGTGGTCTTGCTTCACTGAGAATGTTTATGTATTTCTTAAATGTTTGTTTGTTTGTTTGTTTGCTTGTTTGTTTTTTTTACAAAAAGACTGCTAGCTGAACAGTATATGACTGTGTGTGTAATCTATTCATGTGCGTGAGAGCACACATGTGTATGCATAAAACTAAGGCACACAGGGCTGCATATATGTGTGTGTTTGTGTGTGTGTATAGGAGTGTATGTTTGTGCAATGACGAGGAGTCTTCAGGTTCAGGATCTAAAGACGTGCACGGCGCGGACCACATACTGCCTGCAGATGGGGCACTCGCTCATGCGTTTGCCACACTTGGTGCAGGTGACCATGTGACCACACTCCAGCAGGACGCAGTCTATGGGCGAGTCCATGCAGATCTTACACAGGTTCTCCTCCAGCACCGGGCCCGACGGCACGTCTGCACACACACACACACGCACACACACAAGAACAATACATCAGTACATAGTATGAATTTTATCATAGTCTGATACTAAAACTACAGTGTCAACCAGGTCCAGCTTTAAAGAGTGTGTGAGCTAACATTAACTGAATGCTACCGTGGTTGAGAATAATGAGTGAAGTAATGCTAACTGAATGGTACCATGGGTGAACTAACACTAACTGAACAGTACCATAGGTGAGAAAAGTCAGAGTAAACTTAGAATGCCATTCAGTTGGTGTTAGCTGTATAACTTATAATGCCATCCAGTTGGTGTTAGCTGTATAGCTTATAATGCCATTCAGTTAGTGTTAGCTGTGTAACTTATAATGCCATTCAGTTAGTGTTAGCTGTGTAATCAGTCATACAAAATTCTCTCCTTCTCCTTCCTACTGACAGCTCTCAGTAAACTTACTCAACAGGGCTATGGAATTACTCTGCTCCATCACATTAATAAGACAGCATGCAATGAGAAGGTGTTGGGGGGGAAATAATATCTAATGACATGAGCTGATGAGTATGTTTCCTTAATCAACTTTCAGTTCATAGAAGAGAGGGTAAAAAAGCTCACACACCTGTTCCATCTGAGGCGTTTGACACTGCAAAAACAAACAAACAGACACACAGGAATATGAAGGATTGATAACACAAGCAAAGGCATACAGTATAATGAGGCACAATAAAAGATGGGGCACTGAGGCCTGCATCTGTTCTGTCCAATGAAGGTATGTTAATACAGTATGTCGGTCTGTTACTGTGTGTGTGTGTGTGTGTGTGTGTGTGTGTGTGTGTGTGTGTGTGTGTGTGTGTGTGTGTTTGTTGCTGCTCTAAATTCAGATTTTTCATTGTGATCTTGGATGTCTAATGAGCATACTTCCTAAACAATTCCTCAAACCTGTTTTCTGCATTCTGAGGCATTAATGACACATTAATAATGAGTGAAGTCCAACCAAGTGAAATTTCAAACCTTCCCAAATATTCTAGAACTATCCAGGACAGGTTTCTTCTTACGCCTATTTTCAAAAACTTTCCAGGGCCTTGAAATGATTTTTTCACGTTCACAAACTCTCAAGGATCCCTCTCAAGGACCCGTGGGAATTTCAAGGGCTCGTGGGAACGCTGAATTCAGGAATT
Organism: Sardinella longiceps; assembly: GCA_027497455.2. Taxonomy (NCBI): domain Eukaryota; kingdom Metazoa; phylum Chordata; class Actinopteri; order Clupeiformes; family Clupeidae; genus Sardinella; species Sardinella longiceps. Next base: position 10,411 of record JAODXP020004991.1, on the reverse strand, counting down.
AGGGAGTGTATTAGGGAGCGATACGACAGTGGCAACACTAGTGGGCAAACGACTCCCACCTTCAGGTGTCTGAAGAGAAAGAGGCGTCTCGTCCCCGCACTCAAGGCCTCTGGAGTCAAAAAACCGGATTAAACTGGTTTGGACGAGGAGAATTCCGCTCGGAGCAGAGCAATGGAGTAATGCTGGCGGTGGAGCAGCAGTTGCTGTTAACTGTTTGGAACATGGAACAGTGACTTCATTGATTGACAGCCGGAGTCAACCAGAGTTTAATTATCTGCCCTGTCGCTATGACTCTCTGTTTGCTGCTTTCCATAAAAGAGTAGTGAGCTACTAGTCAACTGTAACTCCAAAGAGCAATGTGTGGAGTTGAGCTATGAGTCAACTTTAACTCCAAAGAATTCCCAGTGTGGG